>JTDE01000593.1:18426-34050 GCA_014338405.1 Paragonimus skrjabini miyazakii
TGATATAAATGTGATGTATTTAGCCTGATGACGAATCACTGAAAACGAGCTTGTTCGCTACACAGTATTTTTTATTACTATTATATTTTCAAGTCTTTTCATTATCGTCTTCCATTTCAAGGATATTCTGTGTCAGTGTTGAGTTGAGCGGTGGCCCGAGCCATACTGCCTTCTGCTCAAGCTGAGGATGATAACGGTGTAATCTCGGGCAATGATGTCGTTTGCTTATTCTTCGAAATAACAATGCATGATGGACACCGTGCTTATTTTGAAGTACGAAACGTCTGTTGGTCCTTGTTATCGCAGTTGATAACGCCTTGTGATTATCCTCCAAGTGTGGAATGTATTTGGTTGAATTACTCCAATTAGCTTTTTCATCCGCTAGATTTTATCTTTCTTCGCCGTATCGCGTTACATTCCCATTCACCGAAAATCATGTTGTTCACTTTTTCCGTCCTTAACCAGTCTGCTTCTTTATCATCATCTTCATTACCGTCACCGGCATTAATATGTGAGTCGTTGACACTGATGTCCCCTGTCTTACAGCCATGGAGAGAATAAGTCTCAATTTCGCAGTAAGGTAAGAGGCGAAGTGCAACTATATCCATGAGAACTCCAGATGCACACTTAAACATTCACAATGTTGGTGTCTATACCCTGCATACAAACTGCTAAGTTCTAATTGGAAATTAAGTTGCATCTATAGCTTTCACGGCTCTGGTTTGAGTATGCTTGGCCACTTCATGTATCTGTGTGTGATTTATTGCGAGTCTGTTGTTGTATGGACAGTACGTTCTGATTTACGACGATCAGTTTCTCAACTCGTTCGAGCTATTTTCAACAGCATTGATCGGCTTACCATCTCTAGGCGGTCGTGCCGTGCTAGACTTATTTGGTTTAACCTCAGTACAAATGTGGCAAAATTCGTCGTAGTGCGCAAACCAAACGCTGCCTTTTTTCACTACCTTTACTACCCCGGTTATTTACAGAAGGTCGGAGCTCCCCTCCTAATTCCAGCCCAGTCTCGCGCACATCTGGTGGTCACGTACCATGTGGTGCAGTTCAGTTACCCGGTCTTAGCGGAAATGGTTTCGATCATCGTTTGATCCAACTTCGTTCAGTCGCATCTTCCTCGTCGAGTGACGATACTTCTGAGAACACAGATGAGCAACGACCATCTGCAGATTCGGCTGAGGAGGACCTCGCCGTTACTGCTGTTGCCGCTGGACCCCCTCCACTGCGACCTCAAAATCGACGGTATTTTCGGGAAGATAATCGCTATCGGTCAGGTAGGTAGTTTTTGTCCATTGCTCTTAAAGCTTCCTGTAAAATTGTGATTTAACCTTAAATGTATCTTTTCACATTCGATCATTTATTCTTGGTTATTTTCAATTTTATTATACATTGAAGACCTCCTGTTGAGTACATTTTTTTTTACAACCTGGTACGTTTATGAGACAGGTGGCCGCTAGTGGTAGATGGCAATATTAATGATCATACTAACTGTAAGAGCTATATTTGGGTTTCACCGTTATATCTTATCCCGGCGAGTAATTCTACTTATTTGTTTCGGGTCAGTAATAAACTGTAGTGATTTGACCCTGTTATGTTATGATGGGGTGTAAACGAACTCACCTTTCGATGCGATTACTCTTTGTTATCGAATGAATGGTTTTTATTCGAAATGTTGCTCTCATTAGTGAAACTTTTAGGTAACTATAATTGATGTTCTACATGTAACAGATCAAATCCCCAAATGCCCAAATATCGAACCATTCGATTAGTGGAGCGCAATTGCCTGACTGTTGTAGCACAGTTATTGATAGCCTGGGTTCACTCTGTTATTCAATGAGCTTACAGTAGTGTTGAAAATATGTTGGGTAATTAACGGTTTATCTGATGTGAAATTTGTGGTCCGCATAAAGGACTGGTGAAGAAATTGGGATATTTACTGAGCAGAGGGATGTGTTCAAATGTTCTGTCCGATAGATACACTGTAACCTAGCCCGCATAGGTGTTCCACACGGGAACGGATGAACTTAACGACCCGCTGGTCATCAATAGTCAGAAATGTCTAGCGCACGACAATACGAATCACGGAACGTAGCACAGAGCTTGGCAATACCCAGAAACCCCAGAATAACACAGAAGACCGTGACTTTTAGCCGAGATTGTATTTGCACTCAAACCAAAGGTAGCATAGCAGACCAGCGTCTGCGTATATATAGTTTTTGATCGGCCTTGAAGAATCCCACCTGAATTGGTGCATTACAAGTGGGATGGGCCAATCACAGACGCCGGGGAAACGTGCGCCAAAATTGAGTTTTGGCACGTTGTGGCGCGAAAAATTAAAATTGAAAATCACATTTTATTGTTCGATAATATTTCGAAAAATAAATCATTTTTGTGGAAAATAAGCTTTTCCCAACACCTCCCGTTTGAGATGACAGTCATCTGTAGCACTTGGCTCGAGGGTCCAGCTGCATAGGACGAAGTGGACGTCTATTGCGGTCTGTCCAACGTCTGGGAAGGAGGCTGGTGTTGGTTTCGGCACGAGACAACGGAACGGTGGAAGTGTCTTGTCCAACAAGACATGCAGCGGAAGCAGCTGCTGCTCGTCTGTTGTTGTGGAATTCATGTGCCGAGAGCGCAACTGGTTGCGGTGACATTTCCATATGGTGCCACTGGCGAAAACATCATATAGCACCTTTCCGTGACGAGCACTCACAGTTGCGTCTGTCCAGTCGTTGTGACCTGGTCGATAGTCACGAGCGTAAACAGCTTCTCCGATAGCGAAACCGTCGTTGAGGTTTGAGCCGGGTATCTGTGTTGGCTCATTCGTCGGAATGAGAGCCTGATGGACTATGCGAAGCTTGCAACCCACAAGAGCTTCGGCTGGTGATCGGCCGTCGGGAGTTGCAGGAAAAAGACGGCATTGTCTCATTCAATAATGCATTTAATTGACCCGTTCATTTACACTTCAACCTGTGTCGGTTGTATGTCAGACATTACAATGCAGTTGGCAGTGTTTATCTTCCAGCGTGAAAACAAAAATAATTTTTTGCCGATTAGAGAAAGTTGGAATATCAAAATTCACGTTTATAAACTTCTGCACAAGCTGACTTCTGGGATAATCGATAAAGTGTATAGTTTACACTTACAAGTGAATGGTTTCATGTACATTGTTGATAAAACTTTGTACACCGTTTTTGTAGGCCAAGAGTATATCTTTCTGTAGGGTACAACAGTTGAATTGATCGATCGCGAGTTCCGTCGTTTTGTCCAATCGTGCCGATACTTATTAACAGTGGGCTTCGCGCATATCTATCCTGTCACAAGGCTCCTGGCATGTTACGTAGCAGTTGCAACACGCTGCTTTGCTAGTTTTCCGAATAATATTCACTGGACTGTTTTTCGGTGATCCGATGGCAGTGCTCAATCGGTGCTTATCCATTCCCTTGTAAGCATCGCTCAATCTTTATCAAAGTGTTTTCGGTTCACAGCTTGTCCGAAATATGTAACCACTCTTAAGTTCAAAAACCCTTATGTTTTAATTTTCTAGTTGCCCATAACCTAGCCACCTGGTCTTCGTGCAACGGGCCTGCATCTGTTATGCTATTGGTCTATACCTTTCAGGCTGTGGAAGTGGCTTGTGATTGGTTTAGTGACCTTTCGATTGCGACTGCACGCATTGGCTGCTGCGCTAGGAAAATGTCCGAGGAAACACTTGAGTTGTGAAGGCCGTCATGTGGTCCAATCATTGGCTTGTGCTCTCTGCCCCCTCTGGGCTGGACTCTATACCCAGATTGGATCACATGACGGCCTTCATGACTCAAGTGTTCCCTCGGACATTGTCCTAGCGCAGCATCCAATGAGTACAGTCGCAATCAAAAGGCCACTAAACCAATCATAAGCCACTTCCACAGCCTGAAAATACAATGGAGAAATTCTACTGCACTAAAACGAAAGGCTTTTACACGAAAGATACATTCTTATGCCTAAAAGAGAAACCAGTATGGAAAAAGGTATAGTTCGTGATTCTTTTTCTACTAGGTCTGTTTTTGACCATTGTTTTCATGGTAGATGGGACTGTCGTCTAAATAACGGCACAGTTTGCCGATCTGTTTCTGGGACAGACATATGTAACACGCTAACCGGCATGTTCCGACTGACGGCGATTCGAGCCACAGTACCATCTGGACAGATCGAATGCTATTGGTGTATGCATATGTATGTATGTATATGGGCTGCTTGCAAACATCTTTTTTACCACGAGCCCATCGGTCACAACTTCTTACACTTTCCACTTTATCTGGCTCAGACTAAAAATACCAACCAGATGGTCCGCGTATGGTGTAAGTTAGAAGGTTGAATGTTTAACTTGTTTTTGATCGCTCTTTCTCAAATCAATACTGTTACAGGGGTCTCATGAAAATGCGTCGAGACAAACCGCAAAATCTATGAAGGGATTGTTAACGTATGACACTAAAAACGAACGCATCCGGTTTCTGTGCAGGTTGGGTGATGTTCCTTGATGCTATTTGGCAGTCGTCTAGCCGTACGGCCAACATATTCCACGGTACAACAACAACATGAAAGCAAATACACAAGTATTGATTGGTCATAGTGTGGTGGATTGTCAGGCCGGAGGTGTGAGCGTTCCAACACTCGGTGGAATACCTCGACGCGGGGGTAAGTTACGTCCGAAAACCCACAACGAGCGGATGACGGACAACGGGGGCAATCGGATGAGTCATCGCTCGACCGGATCGGACCAACGGGCGAGAAATGGCAGGCAAAATAGAATGGACGATGAAATCGGAGGCGCGATTATTTCAACACTCGCAGGAATATCTCGACATTCCCGTGGAATACGATCAAAGCCCACTGTGGATAGATGAAAGACAACACGAGCGACCGGACGGGCCAACGCTTAACGAAATCGGACCAACAGACGAAGAATGGTAAGCGGAAAACCTCTCGATAGACGGCGCCGATCACACACCTAAACCGGGCAGAAGTGCACACGACGCGTGAGCGGAAACCTGGGGGTGTTGTGGACTGGAATGCTGACTCATAAACGCGAGCGCGCGTGTAGCATGCTAACTGCAGTGTTGGACAATAAAGACTGTACTTTATTGGACGCCTTTTCGCTACAATAGACTGACAGCTTCTCTTTCAGGTTCAGTGCTCTCGCAGGAAGAGTACCTCCAACTGATTGGTATGTACGTCGCCTAAAGTAACCTGCTGCCATGTATCCTTCACACGGAAGGATGGTCATCCTTTGGGTCAAACATACTGTAAAAAATTATGTAGACTCACAACTGATGTTACCGTTGACATTGGATAGTACTTTTTATTTTTCGACATTCTCAATTTCACCGTTGCTCACTGTTTCTTTGATGTCTCGGTCTATTTGGACTGACATAGAAATACAAGAAATTTACAAGACCACTGACCGATAAATTTGCATTTTTTTTAAACAATCACTGTGTTCTATTCCGGCTAGTCCATAGGTGAAAAACTTGCCTTGATGGTAATCTATCTATCCACTGTTCAACTGGTCATATTTCATCTTTTTGACCTGTTTGTTGTTCGGATATGGGTGTGTGCCTACAGCATTTCTTCGTGGTTTTCATTTGAAATTTCAGAATCAGATTCCCTGCTCGTGAAAACCGGTACATCTCCGCTCATTTGCTCCTCTCTCGACTTTACTCGACACATATTTTTTTTGGATTGAACTGTTTGTGTATCTAGCATCCGATTACTTCGGCTCGATTCATTCATTTTTTACGTCGGCTTATCACACTCATTTCCCTTGACACATTTTTGTAGTGAAAGATATGCGGCTGCCTCAGTTGGTTTGCTTGTCGTTAATCGATTGCACTCCAAGAAATAAGTTCATCAGTTTTGTTTATTGCAACCGTGCGTATATTTAGGCCTGGTAACTTCGACCGTAAAGTTCCACATTCTCACCTTGTGCACTAGCGTCAATCGCAAATAACATGTGCCTGCTCGAGAACTGGACGAACCGGCGGTTAATGTTTGCGGTTTTTCTGTGCTACTCCCAACTCTGATGCTGGTTCACAGTTTACGAATGGCGTGCGACTGAGAGGAGACATGGCTTGGTTTTTCCTCATCCACTCTTGAGTGTCACTGCATGGTGTGGCATGATGTAGCATCCTGGTTGCAGCTTCTGGTAGTTGATTCTATCAACCTTTTTTCTCCAAATTCATCAACTGGTGTCTGTTATTTTTTCGTTGCAATAGATATTCGCGAGGAGGCTGTCAGGGAAGCTTTGGAAAAGAGTCGTCGTCAACGTTTGGACGCTCTGTTGCCAAATAAACGTCGTGATAACGGGCGTTTATCATCCGGGGACGTCCGATGCGATGCTCCAAGTGAGTTGTTATCATTTGGATTTAGGTCACATCTTCCTGATCCACGGCGTATCGTCGATTCTTACAGGCAAACGAACACCATTGGTTTCGTTGCTTGTTTCGTTCACCCTTGACTTCGTATTGTATGTTCGTCGGTTGAAACTGAAAGACTTACAGGAGTTTCCGGTAGCAGTTGCTTCTTCCACATCGATAGTGCGTGGTGTTCACCATGCCTTACGATCCTCACTTAGTTGCTTCCTGATTTTCTCACGAGTAGTCTTACATGCCGAATTACGTTTCTTATCAAATGGAAGGTGGCGGCTAGCATCACTGAGTTTTGGAGGATTGCAGAGAACCCCATCTGGACTAACAGTACTGTCTCACACAGATGCACCACATTTGGATGTCCATATTGCCTCGATGTCGCCCGGCTGTAAGCTTGCACGATGTGAGATCGAAGTTTGTTAGACGTTCTGTGTTCCTTGTGTAGGATCCAAAGGACGATTAGGTAAGCTATCGGAAAAATCTTATTCATTAACACTCGGTTTATAAATGTCTGTGTTCATCTAGTCCGTTTTGTGCTACTCAGATAGTTTTTAAATTAGTGTCGCTTCTTCGTTTCTTCGCTTCCTCTCGTCAGCTAGTCGCTTTCCACACCAAGTACTCTGCCAATTTTACGGCCGGTTGGTGTAAGATTCGATTTAGATAAATGGTGGCCCGATGTAGAGAAATGTAATCGTTCACGGTAGGGTTGACAACCCTAGGCTAGATTCGTCTCCTGAGCTGGGGCCCTCGCGACTCACAGAGTCGATGGCTGGAGACTTTAGGTGAGATGGTGGTTAATCGGACTCGGTAGCGTGAATGTTGTCGTTGTTTGACCGATTTGTCTGTGAGATAAGGGCACTGAATTTCGTGAAGCAGTGATAGTCGTAAGGAGTCTTGTTGATGACGCCTTACTTTCATTTGTAAAGCTCGGCCGTTTGTTTGTAAGGTGTAGGCACCTTGATGTTGAATGTTTGAATATAGACGTGGTTATTTTTAGTAGTTAGGTCCCTTCCCTTTATTTTTATTCCTCGGTTAGAGCCCGCTTTTTTTCTCATCCTTGTGTGGCAATTATCTGTCAGGGAGAATCACTGATGTATTGCCGTCTTTGAAGATGACGTGGCACGTTCACCACTCCTTGTGGTTTTTTACGTGTTAAAGATAATACATACAATTTATACGTCAGTCTGCTGTATTCGACCGCGTTATGTGCTTCTTGTTGTTGATTATAAACGTTCTTTGTTGTTCCTCCTGTTTATCCCCTTAGTTACAGACGATTCGGAGGAAGACGATCTGTCGTCTGAGTCATCCGCCGCGCCTGCTCCCAGCCAGTCAACTGATCATTCGACCGTGAGTTCCAATTCTTCGGTGCTCATACACATTGTATATCCAGTTCTCTTCATCCCCGCAGCGACTCGCCTCATGAGGGCTGCGTTTGTGGAAATGATGCAAATTTTGTGAATTATAAACGGTATTGGAAAGCCACTTTCCTATTTCTCACGACAACCACTTTTCTTTTGTGTCATCCCCCCACAATGAACACCATTACAGTACTTTTTCTGAGGTTTGTTGCTGTGATCCAGGTCTGTGCACGTTACCGTGAAATCGAAGGGCCACAATCTCACTCTGGGTCATTTTGAACCATGTATGAACACATTGAGCGGTAGTTACTTCAATGGGGTACATGTGATCTATGTGCAACTTGTGTTTAGTTGGCTTTGATCCTCCTAACTAAATTATAATTCCTCAGGTATACCCCAGGATGTGACCGATGAACGGTCACTACACTGCCTCACTTAAGCTAGGTATCGAAACATCGAACACAATGATGACCTTATGTACCATTCGACTATTGATTGTTTACCCGTAATCGTAGCTGCATCAACACCACGTCAGTGTGCATGGCAGATTACACGATCGATTGCAATGTCAGTTCCGATTGAGCCACATCCTTCAAAATTTGTTTACAATCGAATGTTGCTTGAGATAAATAGATGTAGTTCGCTTAGGTAGTAAATAAAACTCAGCGATACACATTAGCATCTGTCTGAGGACCAGTAAAACTCCTGTATTAAGCGCCTGGACGTGGGAGGAAGAAATGTAGCGTGTTACCTAATTGCAGGCTTTCGGAATGAAAGTAAGGTTCTACACTCACACCTGTGTGCATGTTGTGACCCGATCACTCGTGTGTATTATTTGTTCATAAAAAGAACGCAACAAAACATGTCGTTTTCTGGTTCCGTGATTCGAAAGGAAACTCGGAAGATTGCGAGGAAGTTTACAACTTGCAGTTCTGCAAAATGCAGAGGATAGCTCCGCAAATGACATTCTTTGCTTTGTAGATGCCGGATAAGATCAAGAGAATTAAGCCAACTAGGATGGAAGAGGTTCCCAACAGAGAAAGATATCTGAACTACCGAGGCACTTCAGTCGTCAAACATGCTTAGACTATTTGCACTGTAAAGAAGTTTGAACTTGCTGTCAGAGATGACTGATCTTCAGTATGGGTTGATTGCATAATCAAGGGGACAAATTTTAAACAACACGCAGCTGATTGTGTTACAAAATAACGAAGTAACGTGGTAATGAAGTACTTGAAGGTATTAATTCTTTTCCGATGAACAGGTGAACTGTGAAAAAATTAGAACTGGAACTTCTGGTATGTCGCTTCTGTTCCGTTTATCTCATATATTTATTCATCAGACCTAAGCTGCTGGCTAATCACGTTGCACAAACAGTATCCAACGTAGCCCGATCTTAATGGTTGGTGTGTGGATTTCAGCTTTTGACTCAAGATGAGAACCAAACTTAATTCAGTCCAGCTGGTTTCTGGTCTTTAGTGAATTCCCTGTGAATTATCTGTAATTTATGAGTGACTATCATTCATGATGTTTATCGCTTTTTTCATTCAAATACAATATATCAGCCATTTCTGTATTATTTATAATAGCTACATTCTTCCATATATTTGACTTGTTTTATTCTCTTTGGTCCATCAAACTCGAATCGATTTAAATATTAACTCAGAAGAGCTAAATCCAGAACGTTGGTTAGAATTCCAACTTTCTTGAATGCGTCCATATCACATCAAAATTTTACTTGTGTAAATTAGAACAATTTAACAAAGCTGAAACTCTCAAATTTGTTTACGTTACGTTTTTTTGAACTATTCGGAAAGCGCGGTTCTTTCGACTGTCTCACCACTGGGTGTCAGATAGAATAATTATTGTGCACCAATACTTCAACAATTTTTTAAAACTCAATTATTCCGTTTTATTTCACAGGCTAAGATGTGCGTTTAATGATCAGAACTCACTTGAAACACGTGACCGATTTTGTGTTTGTTTCGATACCCCATTTATGTGTACCTCGCTTTTATTTCATTGTAACTCTTACAGGATCCTCGTTAGCTAACGTTGTAACGAGTGCTTTTTTAATGACTTCAACCGGTTTCAGTTTGCTAGTCTGACTTAACCAATTTTACACCGTTGACAAACGTTACGCTAAATCCAGCTGTGAATTTGTGTCCTGTTTTCTACATTGGACACACGAGTTATTAACGATCGCGTTTTGTGATTTTGGCCACACGGACAAGCAGACACATGGGCGCATGCCCTTCTGTTCCAGCTGTCATTGTGACACATTATCGACCTGTCTCTGGTTGCCACATGCCGTTGTCCTTACGTGGATGCGTTTTCACTTCTTTCAGAGTGTTTGTTTGCCTGTGTCATCCGCTATGTTGCCATACTGATTCATCGCACCTATATGTTTATGGTTGGTTGACTCTTAAGGGTTTTGTTATCAACTGTTTGTGGAACTGACTGCCCTGGCTGCACGCACGATTATTTATTTCGCTTATGGTGTTCACTGTCTTGTCGTGCCACATCAGTCTCACTGTCACACACACGGATGGCGTACCTAACTGATGGAATTCTTTGTTACGTGCCCTAATTCCTTAAGTGAATGTTATTATACACGAACCGTCCTTCTGATAGTATCCATCTGTTTTTTATCGTTTGCGGATTGAACTAATTCTTGCATGATATACAGTGCTGTTCGCAGGGGGTCAATCACACTTCCGGTCTGTTCCGTTCGTGTGGTTCTGATTTAAGTGTGGGAAGGTGGGTTGAATTTTGACGTAGACACTTATACTGGACGGTTTGTTTAGTTAATCTGAACGGGAAACGGACGGCTGTTCGGAACTGACCTCATGAAAAGGCGTGGCTACTGTACTGTTTCACTTGGGTTTACTCACAGACACCAAGTGTTTTTTGTTGATTTGATCGTTTCGCATTAGGCATGCTGCTTATGCTTCCCACTTTGCTCTACTAATGTGCTTCTACTTGTTGTCATGGTGCACAAAGATTGAAAGTGCTTAAAGTGAACAGGTTCAAACGCTAATGTTGTCGCTTGTACGATGAAATATCTGAGTGTGCTACCGTCACCGACAAATATGAACATCGTCGTTTTGCACTTTATTATCAACATTTTTTCACAGAACGTTGTTCACTGCCTGCTCTAAGAGTTCGAATGATTTGTCCAATGTCGATACATTTGCCTAGCTCGTATGAGAGCATGAAAACTGGCTGATGTGGATGTTTGTGTCCATATATGTATTTGTCCTTTTTCTGCCGCTTTACATTCTTGACAGTTTTTTTTTCGGCATAGACCTTACTGTTGTAGAGTACAACGCTTGTAGTTTCCATTTAGCTTTTGTTTCTCATTTAACTAACTATGCAGCTTACACGCCTCCCGGCTTTATTTCTCAGGGATGCAAGCCAGTTGTGGTGGTGTTATTTGTGCGCAAGTGTCCTATAACTTCTGTCATCTTGACAAGCTACTAGTGGTTCGTCATCCATATGCATCTATGTATATTAGTGGACTTCACTAATAGACTGAAAGTTTATTATGAACGTTTTCGGAAATTGTTGATGGCCAACTTTGCACTGAAATTGGGATACTTGATCATCTAGTGAATAGTTCAGTTGTTCAATGATTCTGAAGCACTTCTCATAAGAATGCTGAAAAGATTGTCATCTCATAAGGGGATGTGTAATACTCTACGGACTTCCTCTTCGAACATCTACTAACTGGTATTTACTCCGACCTTGTCTGCTGTTTGGTTACGGTTGTCAGGCTTGTGTTGTGTCGACTGTGGCATCACCTTTTCATATGCAACCATGTTCTACTGATCAGTTACGCTCCTTAGGTTACCTGTCCCATGATCCACTGTGTAGGAGTGCGTAGTTGATAGGACTGGATCCTACAAGCAAACAGTAGAACCTTTTTTTCTGACACCGTCTTCTTTCGCGTACGAAATAAGTTGAACTAGAATTGGTACTTCTAAACAAGGCGCACCCTGACTGTCCAACAGCTGACCGCATGCTATTCAGTACGGTCAAAAATTGTGCAGCTCTTCTGCAAAGGTTGATATAGCTTTCAATATATCTATTGTGCTCAGAAGTAATATATATCGGACATCTGTATACTATGCACTTTCTCCCGGGCCGGATTGCCCCTCACTGGCAAGTGAGTCAGACTCTGGAATCATTAGTCCCAGGCAGGGCACCAAGATAGTTTTACACCCTGTTGCCTCACAGGTCGGAATTCCGAGTCAGGGACTCCGAGCGAAGTTTGGCAAGCTCCCGTGACAGATTACAAATGAATGTAGACCAATCCCCATTGATTCTGAATGTGACAATGACCCTAGGGAAATCTACCACAAACCCGAGAGCATTCTGCATATCAACCCTGAGGACTATGTGACCTAGTGAAATATTTATATTGGAAGGCTGTTTTTCTCAACTCAAAGTTGAGTGCTGTTTTTCCTCTTGGTCGCACTAGACATTGCCGAGAAATTCTTGACTCCACCTTATAGTAGCGTCGATTCAACAGATTTGTTGGTCACTTTAAGAAGCAATTCGGCTGGACCCAGTTAGTTCGTTCAAAGTGTGGGTGTTGTAGAAAATTTAGTTACTTGTTGTATTCCCAACAATCCACTAAGGTGGGTTTGGGACGTACTAATGCTTCATGTCAGGACTTCCGTTCTGCAACTCTTTCTAACTATTTGATGGATAGATCATTCTATGAACTGGACTCTACTTAGTTCAATTTGGACCTTGTCGTGCTCGTCTCCAAGATGTATCTCAGCATCACGTGACAACCATGGAGTTAATAGCTTTTTTGTCTCGCACATTCAAATTGTTCAAGGGTGTCTTAGGGCCACAACTTCTGAAGCACTCAGAGAACCAGGTACTAGTAGAATGCAGTAGTAATCGTATGTTGGATTATTGGTAGAATATCAGGTATCCAATGACAGTCAGATCATGCACTTATAATTAGACGAAATTGACACTGCCGGAACAGCAGCAGCGAGAAGGTGGAAACTAGAGTGAGCGTAGTTACTATGAAGCAAGCCATAGCAGTGGATGTAAACTACGTTGAGTATTGTGGTGATCCTGTATATAGCTCTCTCTGATTAGAAGGCATAATTCATTAACTACTGATTTCACAGATGAAACACACAATATTTTGGCCGGTTCAGTTTGTCGCTGATGTTGATTGGCCGCTCTACGATTCTGGTGCGTTGTAATCTGAAGGGATTAAACTTATGCTGTAGAGCCTGATGATCAGCATTGGCCTAATTATGTATCTTTATGGTTTCCGAATCACCATCGCCAAGATTTTCTCCTGTATTGAAAGAGCTTGTGGAGTAGGACAGCGGACCGTTCTACCTTCGTCGCTGTTACATCGTCCCTCTGTTTAAAAATCCCACGAACACCTGCAAACAAAACGTCTTTCTGTATCGGCAACGCTCGTCGCAGGTTTATGTTAGTGTCAGCGATCGGTCGGTCTTTTAGGTTATCTTTCTGTTTGTCATCAAAGTTTTAGCTCGCAACCTGACTTATTGTATTGTGAACTCTTAGCTGAATCTTTTTTTTAAACTGCCTATGGAACTTGGTTGCTCCATTGCGTGGATATTTACTGACAATAAATAGTTTGGTAGTTTGTTCGGTTCAGCGTGGGAAAGTTCGGTTTGTGACGTCGAGAATATCAGGTTCGTCGACGGGACTGAAAAGTCTGTCCATCTACAGCCAGAAAATAAACGAATTGGTTGTCCGACTTGACGCAATTCTGGGTACCGTATCTCAGCTCGAAACGTTCGACTCGCGGCTCAATCTCAGCTCTGTGGGTTCGACTGTTTGATGTCGGACAGTTCTGCCATCACTCCAGTTTATACTGATTGTACTTCAGTGTATAACTGGGCTCCTAACCACTGCACTATAATGGGGTTGCAATCTATGATTAGCGGACATTCGTTCAGCCAAAACTGTGGCAGTGATAAGACAGAAACCTGGCTGAACTCGTGTAGTATTAGGCGAATCGAAACAATTCATGTACGCTACATTCAGTACTATCTCAATGTCATTCACCGTTATTATCGTCCTCTGGTTTGAGAGCATCGTCCATTATGAGTACCGGTACAAAGGACAATATCAATATCTTGATTGATCTGTTCTGTCGGTGTTTATGTCGACTCATTGAACCATCTTCTTGTTTTGTGCTCTGGACGACAGTGAAGTCTGTTAAGTCATTACAAATAAACTAGTTTCTTTCATACCCTCAAGGGTGATGCTGTTGCGTTGGCACTGCTTTTATCAACTAACTATTATACACCTTTTTGAGATCTGATGAACCTAAACTTCACAACACCGTGCATATCCGGCTGTAGATTTTATGGAACGTTGCGCCCACTTTCTTTGGCTGTATGATTTCATGCTGTAATTTTTGTCACTCCTTCTTAAGTTAGAATTACCAGCATGGCGATTGTCGTATCTTCAACCTTTAGTCATTTTCGCATCGTTTTTTGCACTTGTTTTTTCTAGCCGGTCCCACCGTCCTCCATGCCCTTAGGAGTCAACGGGAACAGTGGTTGTGGTCCAAATCGCTTCAACGTAAATCACACGCCCTCTCGACAACATACGAACGGTGCTGTTGATAGTTACGACCAAGTCCCCAGCTGTAGCGAATTCACCGCTGGTGAGTGAAGTTTTTTTATCGGTTCACATCTCCGTACTAATCTAGTTGGCCAACTTTTCCTCTGTTTCCAGCTTGTACTGATGCTATCGTTAATGTTTTTTTTCTGTTTTCAATTGGAGCATATAGACATTTGTTGAACCATTGTTTACTAACTTACCCAAGTTAGAAACAGCTGATTTGTTGTCATCACTGGCTCACGTGTATACCAACCCCGATTCTCAAAAAATCGTTACTTTTGTGCACACGAAACATCAAGTTTTATGTCAATGGCGATGGGCTTAAGCAGGTCAATGGAGTAACAATGGGAAGTCCACTGTGCCCATTGCTTGCCGATATTTTTTTAACGACACTGGAACAAGAGGCGTCAGACGCAATTATTCAGGTTGTGACCTATAAGAGATGGTTGGATGGTGTAGTGATTATTGCGAAAGATCAGAATCAACTTGAAACCCTTCTGATCAAATTTAATTCATTCCACACCAATGTTTATTTTACGTGTGAACATGAGGGCGATAATTCAATGGCCTTTCTCTGTGTGCCAATTGTCAGAAAATCTGATAGAACTGTGAAGTGCGCAGTATACCTGGAAACCCATGTGGACCAAACAGTATCTTAATTTCTTCAGTTTCTCGCCGATGCAGCACAAACGGTCTCTAATTCGAATATTGTTCTGCAGAGCTAGGAAAATATGCTTCACCTAAACACTAGAGAAGAAATGACGATTAATGGAAGGTGTGTTGTGCTCGAATAACTATCCGATTATGTTCATCCCGCAACACAACCAATTGCGTGTTCACTGTGAGGCCCAGCTTACAGTGCAGATAAGAACAGCGTTCATGGGGTTACCCCACAAAAGCGAGAACCCAACTATAAGGTTAAAACGAAGTCTGGAATTGAGTTTACGTCTACTTTCTTCATTACAGGCAATCCGCTTGAGAATGTAGACAGTTTCACATACTTGGGTAGCACTATCTCGTCAGCCTGTAATATTGCTGATGAGATATCAGCGAGGATTGCAAAGGCACGATTTGCCTTTGCCCAACTGCGTCATCTGTGGCGTCGGAAAGACGTCCGGTTGTCGTTGGAAGGAAGGGTATATAATGCCTGTATACGTTCCATTTTGCTTTATAGTTCGGAAACTTGGCCTGTTCACAAAGATGATATC
>JTDE01000593.1:38336-69976 GCA_014338405.1 Paragonimus skrjabini miyazakii
TGATCACTCAAACCGCTGGTTAGAGACGCTATCCGAGATGGCTATGTGTCGCAGTCAATGGCGACTTAGTCTTGTTTTAATAATTTTCAATCTTCTTAGTTACGTTTTCTTCTAGGATATTCCACGTCACTGTTGAGGTGAGCGGCGGCCCGAGCCACAGTACCTTTTGGTCAGGCTCATGGCTGTTGTGATGATGATGATGATGATGATGAGTTTACATCGGACGTCGCTCACCTGTGTCTCATTGTACGCACCAGAAGCGTGCCCTTGACATCAATCAAGAAGCCCGATCCTGCTCTCTCGATCGGTCATTGTACCTGTTTGTTCATTCTAGCGCGCTGATACAACTCCCAAGGTACACGAACTTCTCAACTATCACTGATGGTTCACTACCAAAGGTGAGGGCAGGTGCAGAGACCTGCCAATATTGCAACAGCGAGTTGCAATTACGAGGTGCAAAACATCAGGTTAACGGGCTGAGGCGTCCATACTGTCTCAGTTGCTCTGGATTCTCGGCTAACCCTCACAGCTTAGAGCTATATCGTCTGCATACTCTCTGTTTCGAAATGGAGTGAAGTTTCACATTACGTTTGTAACCTGTAAGAACACAGTCTAAGATTTCGTCTACTGCAAGATTGAATAAGAAAAGGGAAACCGGACATCCTTATCTTACCCCATGTGATATGTTGAAGGTCGGCGATACGCTGCTATAAGTCGTAAGTTGACCTGAGGTCAGACAGTGAATTGCTTTTAGAGTTTTGATCTAATTCTGGGGCACACTCTTCCTCGATAGACAGTCTCATGGTGTAGCTCTGGCAACTGAATCGAAGGTCCCTCTAGTATCTAACAAGACAATAATCGTGAGTCTTGTATATGAGTGACGGAGTTCAAGCATTCATTGGACTGTGAAGATGTGATCAGTGTATCCACGACGAGGGCGAAATCCAGGTTGTTCCTCACGGTTACGTTGTTCGTGTGTTGCGTTTATTCTACCAAGTCCGACAACTTCGATTGGTTTTGACGCAATAGGAATTGGGTTTATCCCATGGGGGTTTGCACTGGAAGTGCGCTAGTCTGAAATGCCTTCCCGTGAAATACTGATTGAATTTGTCACACACTTGTGCCTGTTCTGAATCGACAGAACTATTACAGATTGACTTACAGCCTTGAAAAGAGCCACGACATCGGTAGCTGATTGCTAATTGGTCACGCTATGTCCTCGATTGATGGCGGTGGAGATCGCGATGTGCTGCAGTGGCGTGCAGATCGTCGAACAGTAGTTCTTTGCCGGAATCACCGTTATTAGCACAAAGCTGCTACAAAGGTTCACCTTTGTTCACACGCTCGTCAGGACTGTGTGAATGTTGAACTCTTCAACCAGTGCTACAGTGTCCGTGCGCAGCGTAATGTATGGATAGTTAGTTTGTTGATGTTAAACGTAACATGTTACTCCATATCGACTGAACTGTTTGATAGTCTATTATGCAACAGTGAACATGCAATGTCTGTGACGGGTGCTGTTTTATTCGGTAACCATACCTTCCGGTTTGACACCGCGGAAACTGCTGTTGATGGATATATAGTTAAGCAGTCCCTCCTCTGTTTATACCTTCGGGGCAGTTCCAGCATCGGCTTAGTCATCGACTTGATTCGCAGTCACCAAATATGCGCCTACCGTACACACGTAGTGATTCGGCTGTCGAAGATGGAAGCTGCGGTACTGAGCTAAGGTATGGAAAGCTTGTTTCAACGAAACGACAAATAACGATGGCCGCTGTCTCCAAATCGCGTGCAAGGGCTTTCAGTCATCCTACCTGCATAAGTGTTTGCACGCTGAATGTGGCAAGATTAAGTGTTGTTCGAGTGACATATGGGAGTTTTTATCCGTCAGGCAAATGTGTTACTTTCTTGTTTGACACATTGTTCCTCTGGGTGTGTTTACTACTCACAAACAGTCCCTGGTTTATGTCTGGAAGCGAAATTTGGGAGGCCACAAAGTTAGGATTCATTTAACCAAACAGAGAAAGCAGAAACTGATTGGCTTCATGTAGAATGTATCGTGGGATCAAAGCCCGCAGCTGACAACCCGGTCAAAGAATTACGATTGGAGTATAAAACAACTTCCTTATTTATCATAGGTTTATAATCCTGGAGGCAGTGTACTTCTCGGTTGCTCAAGCCGAAGAAGGAGGTTGGCTTGGGGGACCCTACCCAGAGCTTTCGGTTCAAGAGTAAACCGAACCTACTGGGCAGCAAGTGAAATACGGGGGTTTGGTATCCGTTGGGGACAGGTAACCTGTAGTGGGTCGGTTCGTATGGTTTGTCGGATGAAAGCCCTGGGTGCCCTATGCACTGTGCATGAAATCGCGACAAAAACTCACTAGTTCTAGGATTAAACAGTAGGGGTGAATTTGGTTTGGCAGATCACATAACACTGAATAGCCCTAAAGGTCGTACATGATTCCTGCACGAGTAATGAAGAGAAGGTCTTGGTATGGTTGGGGTAGGCAGTTTTTATTCATCGAACGAGAGCACACATTCATAGATGTGCATCAGTGTTACAGAAATCAGAGACTGTTATTGGCTGATATCAGTGACACATGCAACATCAAAAGCTATAAGCCGATTGATCCAATACAAAACGAAGAACATGTCGAATATAATATTGTAGCTGCTTGTCCAATCCTGATGTCGTATCCCAAAGTGACGTTGCATTGGTCCGCTGCTTGACCGCCTCTTGCGTCGGAGTTAGGATAAGCGGTGAATGGAATGGATTTTCACCACAACCTTTTCCCCTTCGAAAAGCTTCTGAATTCACTTTTATTAATCATGTTGATCTTTTCGGTTCATCCAACTCTTTGAGTGCATGGCATTGTGATTCGTCCACTGCTTTGTTTCCAGTGCCTCGGAATTGAATTCAGTCAGTGAACGAAGGCGTCGTGTGAATCAGTAATTGCATTGCCTACCTTACGAGTGATCAGTCCTTTTAAAGGTCGCAGGTTGTTTACGCGGAAATCTATATCTTCCATGAAATCCACATATTGAAACGGTGATCTCAGGCGTTTGGATTTAAATAGTATCGTTTTGCAATGGGCTGCATTCCTATACTTTCGCAGAATGTTATCGAGAAACTGTTGTAAGCCCTCTAAACGATACGCTGATTCGTTCTCGATATAGTGGAGCGCTTAACAGAATTGAGGTTATCTTCCCGGTAATAATTAACACGGAAATCTCGGTCCCGAGTAATACCGCGACTGTCTCCGTACTTGCTCCCAAGACAAGTCAATAGGCGAGTGCAAAAAACGGCTTCGTTCCGCCTCGAAACTTGTGCGACCAGGGCGAAAAATACAAAGTACTTATATGATGCGCAGTGGCCAAAAAACATACCTGAATCATAAAAGAATAGAACAGTTTCCGGAAAAAAAAGTTAACGTCACTAATGGGCATAGCGGAATAAAAAGTTGGACGGTTAAAAACTAATCAAGATCACCTCTTAATCGCTCTGAGCAATTCCGCTAACTAGGACAGAGGCAGTCGCTTTTTTTCTCGAGTACGGGGGCGGTTTTGGTCAGAAAGAAATGGACACCCTAACAGAAACACATCTAATTCGATAAATGGTTTAAAATTAATAGAACCCACGACACATTTGAGTGGCTTCATTAAGTCTTCTACGGCACCGTTGGAACATGGATACTGTGGCGCCGTCCGTAAATGAAGACAACTGACGCAATCAAGCCATTGTTTGGTTTCACTGCAACAGAATTATGATCTATTGTTGGCCACCAATATCTGCCGAGCTCCTTCTTGGCCAAAACATGGTGTATGATGTAAAAAGTGAAGTTTTACAAAATACTTCTGGCCACCATGAGTGCAAATTGATCAAAGCTGAATGCAACATTTACCAAGAAACGGTCCACAATAGTCTGTATGCACCCCACACTGGTAGGTAACTATCTGACCTGGTTATCCAATTCTTCAGCCTCGTTTTAATCTTGTGAAAACAGGAATCACAGTTCATAATATTGCTCATAGTATCCTACTTTATCTCTAGTTGGAAACACATATTTGGACCCAAAGGCTTCATGTTCTTCACTCCTAAGTGACCATTGTGCAAGTCGTTTACCACAGCCTTTCTTGACGGTGGTAGAATGTTCAACTGATCTCTTGGTTCTGGGATGGTACTGGGTGTGTCTTCGTAATAACTGATTACCAGCCATTGAGCATCGTGGAAATTACCATGCTCTAATAGTTTCCCGTTGTTTTGATCAGGTCATCTTGACATATTGGAACGGTTATCGAGACAGAAGTGAATATCAACGGCTGAATAACCAGAATATCCTGACAGACAGTCTGTTTGTGGAATTTATTTACCAGGGCGATGAATCATTAGGGCTAGCGTATTAGCGTATTAGTCATAGCGTGTCATAGAGTCGGACTCCAATGGAATCTGTAGGTATGCGTTTGTTAGGTCAATTTTAGGAAACGCTTTTCTACCAAACAGGGCTTTCATAAAATCCACTGGCTCCTCAGTTGTTGCTGCGCATCTGTTCAGTCTCAGATTCAGCTTTGATCACCACACTTCCTAGATGTGTTACCATCCTCTTCCATAATGATACGCATGGCTCGTACAGATGAGTTAACCCGCTTAATGATGCCATCTTTCTTCGGCTTGTTGAGAACATAGCACGCACGTTCTCTCAATCCATAAGGTATTATTCGAAGCTCCAGAAAAAGTGGAACATTTGTATCACCAATTTTGCTGGCTCTGTGTTTATTCCTCATGCACTATGTAGACACTAGACAATCAGATTGTGTAATTGGGTTTGTAATGAACGTTTGACGAGTGAGCAAAACTGAAGTATCTCAAGGCCATTAATCCCAGGATGTTTGAGGTTCTTTCCGACACCAAGAATCACACTGAAATCAGACCACTGTCATTATTAATCACCGTTAAGCCGGTCTCACCTAGCAAAGCTAAACGGTGACCACTAACTCCACGTATTTCTTTACTGGTAATCTCATCTGAGCATCAGGGGCGATGCCGTCTAGTCGAGGTTTTGTAGTAGTGGGTACGCTACTGCTTGTGTCCACAGTGAATTCGTACTCACATTCCGTCTTCACTCCAAGACTGTCAAAGTTCATGCGACGCTTGCTTCCTGCTGTGAACGTCTGGTGACCACATTCATTCATACGCCGCTCAAATGGCGTCCAATCATTCAGAGCACTCGACGCACCTTACGTGACCTTTGGAACATGTGATCACTAGGTTGTTTCGTTCGTCTTCGTCTGAAGTTGGTAATGCTTGGCTGTACGCCACACGGACAGCACACTGGACGAACGGCATGCTGGCCGGGAGCCTGCGTACTTCACTCAGGTCCATGTCGTAGGGCCATCATAGAACACACGTAGCACTTTATAAGAAACCTGGATGTCAGCCGTGAATCTAACCCGTTCTAGTCGTACTACCGCTCATTTACTGGTAGAACTCCACTTATTTTACAGTTAGTCCTCACGTAGAAAGTCGTTTCTCATCCGCATTTCAGGGGATGTGCTTGGTGGCTTTGAGCTAGCCTATCCGTTTACGCCGATATAGTCGCTTTTCAGCTGTTGCACCAGGGGGCGTTATACATACGCTGTATTTCTTACAGCACCGAAACGAACGGGCCGATTTTGTTGCCTGCTATACGACTGGTGGAAATTGACATGTATTTACTAGTCATGCTCTCTGCAGAGCCGCATGTGGAATCCTTGATTGATTTTGTAGCTGCCTGGACTGGAACCCATTATTTTTAATCTATTGTTTGTGTTTCTGGGATGTGTCGAATTCAATGTCTGAAAGTCCGCTCACATAACTATTCAGTCAGTGTCCTACAGGATTGATGGAAATGTTTGTGTTGACACGTCGCTCGACAGGACTTCCACAATGGTTTGCCCATTTTAACGATTACCCATTGTGTGTAGTTTGGAAGGTGACTCGTAGAAATAACCTTAAACCCTGTACTCATTTGTTTACAAGAGTTTTGCACGTATACACATATTCACTTACACTAGAACAAATTGTTTTATCTCATTGTCTCAACTTGCCATATTTCATACGCACCCACGACCGTGCTCTATTGATTTAAACTGGTGCGAAACACCAAACGTCACACTTGTGTTGGGCTGATAATCCACAGTTGTTTATCTATACTTCTGCGCGCCTGCATGCTTTCTAGCTAGCTTGTACAAATTCATACACAATTATACGTGTGACTGTATCTGCTTGTGGCTTGGTGTACTGGTTTGTGCGTGTGTTTGGTTGCGAACTGTTAAATCAGTCTGGCGGCTAGTTTGTCAATCCGGTCAGTCCACTGGTAGTCAGATGGACTGTTGAAATCACCCTTATAGATTAACGAGGTCCTGTGCTGTTTGTTGCGTT
Organism: Paragonimus skrjabini miyazakii; assembly: GCA_014338405.1. Lineage (NCBI taxonomy): Eukaryota > Metazoa > Platyhelminthes > Trematoda > Plagiorchiida > Troglotrematidae > Paragonimus > Paragonimus skrjabini miyazakii. The sequence goes on from JTDE01000593.1 coordinate 44,755, forward strand.
TCAGGGATAGGCTACACTCCCTTGGGTTTACCTTACTGATGGGTTCGGCTAGGTTGAATGTTTGTACATGGTTCAAACTGAAAGTCAGCGTCACGTCACTCTTATATATTCTAAGCTGTGCTGTTGAATAAAGTTGGATGTTACTATAATAATTCTGTTTCATTTTGTTCTCAAGCATGGCGCGGCTCACTTTAATATGCTACCGTCAACTTTGCAAGGAACTGCGAACGATGTCATGCAGATCATGGATGATTGTTTTTTATGGAACAGGTTCAGCCCACTCTGTGTGAAACGCAGTCATGTGCTCATCCGCTCGCCGTCATTGTAACCGTTAGTAATCTCAGCTGAGTAGGCCCATGTCCATGGCGTTCTCTGGACTAGTTCGCGCTTTCTGTTGTTTCACGTCAACAATTTCAACCCCTTCCACTGATCATTCACATTATTCACTTATATAATTAATGTTCTGATGAAGTGTTCTTATTTAAACTAGAGCTTGTCTCATATTTCCTGGCTTTTTGACAGTTGAATATTAATGTCAATGCATTACTGTCACTGATGACGATGCACTTAAATGTCTGATAGCACGCATACTTGTGTTCCCCATCTAAGCCGGTATTTTCACTTCCACTTTTCGTTATTTCTCATGGCAAATGTTTGGAGCCAATTGAAAATAAATTGCCAGTTGCTAGCCAGAAAAATCAATATGGGAAACAGCAAACTGTTTGGTAGTTTTGGGGACCGAGTTATCTGAATTTACCGGTTGAGGTATGCCATTGTTAGTGACACTGCCTGGTCTATATCCAATATTTTTTAAAAATTCGGCTGTTTACTATCCAACTGTTTTTCATTTATGCAGCTTGGCACACACTGTGTTTATCATGCACGGCGCCGTAGATCACTTAGTTGTAAAGATGACCAAGTGAAACGGACTTGCTGCTGTTCGGAAACGGATTCTTTGATACCAAGCTCATTTCTTTACAGTGTTTTCTGAAAAACTTCGTTTTGTTGTTTTTGTGATTAGTTCGGGTATAATGATATGCATCTCCACAACATGATTCTCGGCTGTGTAGTTTACAACATGTTTTCAACGTATGTATTTGCTTTCGTTTATGCCAATGTGATGTTGTTTTACAAGATGTCTTATGGTGGGAGATTCTGGCTTCCGTTGGACGTCATTTCTCCAATTTGGTACAATACTATACATCTTTCAACGTCCGTGGCCTGCATCTGCCATGTTCAGCTACCCTTTCTGCCTTCGGACCATTTGCTAACTATATCTACCTTTCTGTTTCCAACGCGCCCACTCCCTATTTTCAGACCAATCAAGTTTTAACTCCTCTCATCATCCCGCTTTCAGTGACGGGCGGCGAGCGCCCCATTCATCCGACCTGGTTCTCGGAGCCGGTCTATCGTCTTCCGATTCGTTTGAACAGTTGGCCGCCCAAGCCGCTGCTCAGCTCAATGTGCACAATCTGCCTTATGATTCTATCCAGACACCTTTTCAACCCTCCTGTTCTCATGCTGCCTTCTCAGCTAGTCCATGCTGTAGGTGCTTGTTTTTCTCCTTCACTTGTTTGTAGCTAAATTCAGTTTAACCTTTTTTTTAAACGATTTTAATTCTTCAATCCAAAGCTTCGCTAATCTCCCAAGGTGCATCTCCCAGAACTTGAGTTTCGAGTGGACAAAGCTGTCGTAAGTGCGATTCTTCCTTAGAAGGTTCTGATGGATGGATGTTTATATATATATATATATATATATATATATATATAATCACATGTGGATGATGGCATCGGCAGACGGCAAACAGTCTGGAAGTGGATATCCGATAACGAATTCCAGACGTTCATCCCTCTAATTTTTAAGGAGGATCAGTTCGTATGTTTTGCCCATTCTTTAAGATTGTTGATTAGTCGTTTGGTACTCCACACCCAATTGGCATGAAGCACGAAGTTGACAAGCAGTAAATTGATGTGAGAACCTAGGACGATTGCCACTAGAATGGTCATCTCTTTTAATTTTGGAAGCCGTATCTCATGCTCTATGACTGAAAATTTTAGGAGATATGGCACCTAATCCGCTTAAGTGTTCTGCTATCCGAGTTGCTTACAAAGATGTTTGTTTACAGATTGGGAATTTCTTGATTATCCCTGTTGGAGTTTAGTTAGAGAGTTTTCTCGTCTGTGAGGTATTGTCTTCTATTCATGCATCCTCCCCTAGGTTAGAGTAGTGTTCGTTAGTCTGGGATATGTCTAGTGACTGTGGGATATCTCTCCGAAACTTCAGGGACGACTTCGAGGACAGTGTTACTGCACGACTGTGGTTATCATAGCAGAGGACGTGAGCCGTCTTCACATATTTAGCCATCATTGTCTATATCCGCACGCCCGCATCGGGTGGCACCTGCGGGCATACAACAGTGAGCTTCATCATCATCATCATTATCGCAGCCATGAGCCTGACCAAAGGGTACTGTGGATGGGGCCGCCGTTCACCTCAACAGTGACGTGGAATATCCTAGAAGAAAACGTTACTAAGAAGACTGAAAATTATCAAAAGAAGACTAAGAGGAAGAACTCCAGATCAGTCAACCTAGCGCCAGGAAGAAGCTCAACACTAAGTCCACCAGACTCCTCAAACGCATCCTTCAGAATGTCGTCCATGACAAAATTGAACAGGAAGGAGGAAATCGGACATTCCTGACAAACATCACTAGAAGTGATGAACGCCCGAGACAGTTGTCCATAAACACTCACTCTGCTTGCAGAGTGAGTATGGATTGAGCTCAAAAGATTCACGTATCTCCCTGGTACTTCCTTGTGAAGAAGACAGCTCCATAGAACGTTACGAGCAGCTGAGTCGAAAGCAGCCTTTAGGTCCAAACACACACTGGTTCTCGGTATAGTGGTACGTTCGATGAAATCGGATTCTCGTCCCGGTAATAATTAACACGTAAAACTCGGTCCCGAATAGTACCGCGACTGTCCCCGTATTCGCTCCCAATACAAGCCAAAAAGTCGCGTAGAAAGGAAGCCGCTTTATTCCGCCCCAAAACGTATGTGACAAAGGCGACAAGTACAAAGTATTTTCAGGGCGCGTAATGATCAAACATTCCCAGGACATCAAAGAGAACAGTTACCGCAAAAAATGAGTTATGGTCACAAATGAGCCTAGCAGTTAAAATGTCTCGACCTCTCTGAACATTTCCGCTAAGTGGGACTAAGTTAATCGTTTTTTTCTTTCTCACGACAGTGGCGGCGTGGAACGACAACAGGATGGGCACCCTAACGGGGAATTACTGTTGATAAGCATCAATCACGAGGTACATCTTCAGTCTCCCAAACCGTCTGGAGGAGTTGCGTCAGTTCTGATATCAACCTCTCGCTACCATCCTTGAAAGGAGAAGGAGAGAGGAGATCTGGTTCTGGAGCTTGATTACGCTTTAATGATTTAAGCTCCAGGACCACTTCTGCTTCCGACGGAGGGCCGTCTGGAGTGCAATAACCGACCATTCGGGTCTCATCGTCAACACGGTCTGGTTGAGGCCAGTTGAACTTTTCTTCAGAATGTTCACCCCACCTGTCAAGTCGGCGCGATTGACTGGTAATAAGTGAACCATCTTTTTCACACATGGTCTCACATACACCGACTCGACGACCAGTACAACCACGGATAAAGATAAAAAGTCTCTTTCCATCTCCTTCGAGTATTCGACCAAGTAGTGCTCACGGTCTTTGCGCAAGCTTTTAGTCCGCTTGGGTTTAAGTTCTCGACGATCGTCATCATATTCATAACCAGGTGGGATCGAGCGACGCTTGTTCATGAGGTTTATCGATGTGATGGAAATCCATTTCTGTCCACACTGAACAGCTCCTTCGGAACATGCCTGTTCACAGCATGCTTTCATTGCTTCGGCGATTTGTTCCCGGTGTTCGTCAGGATTCTTCGTCTGACTCGAACTGGGTAACTTCTTCACCAACGCCTTTTGGTAAGCGTTCTATACATCATCATCGCTCGAATGCCAGTTAAGCACCTTGCATTTACGAGCGTTGATCCTCTGGGCAAATGACAAAACGAAACGGGCACGCACAACAGCATGGTCCGAGTCCAGGTGGTTGCTCCAAAAGGCACGACAGTCCTCAACAGAGTGGCGCCACCTGTAACTAACTGCTATATGATCCAACTGTGTCCACGGTTGGGAAGCACACGGAAGTCTCCAAGTAGCACAGTGCTTTTTTCTGTGTTGAAAAGGAGTGCTCGAAATATACAGACCGTGGGATGCGCACAGCTGCGGCAGTCTTTCGCCATTATCAGTGCGTTGTGCCCGGACACCAAACATACCTCCTAGCCGCTTCTCATCCGAAGAAAGACGACCAAGCTGAGCGTTAAAATCGCCCGCTAGTATGATGATGTCTGAGTGTTTAGTTTGCCTCAGAAGGTCAACGAGAGTGTCATAGAACGCATCCTTGGTAGCATCCGAACAGCTGTCCGTCGGAGCGTATGCCGATATAATGAATAAAAGTTATGAACGTACCGCTCTGGTTGGGCTGGAAATTGCATCTGCAATGAATACACAACGGTTTTCTGATTTGCGTCGACAGACTTTTACCGATGTATTGAGTCTGACAGCGCACAAGCGACTATTCACTGGGATCCAATCGAGCAAACATTGCTCTGCTCTGGAACTCAGTGCGATTCCCACTCCAGCTTGACCGCGAGATTCAGCCTCAGCGTCACCAGAAACCCTGAGATAGAAGCGCTTGGATCGACAGTTATCTAGGGGTGAGCTCAAATGGATAACCCTGCTGGAATCGTAGACTCGCATCTCCGACACACAGCACACATCAAGCTCCAGACTTGAGAGAGTACTTGCCAGAGCAGCTTGCTGACCGACATGTCGGAGAGTGCAGGCATTGAAGGCGCCAATGTTTACCAGTTATCTTGGCCTCAGAAAACAATTATCGCCCGAAGGCCTATGGAAGACAGAAGGAATGGGGGGTAAAACAGTAGGAGAAAATCGGTATCGGTTAGTAATGTCACTGTCGAGGGGACGATAACTTTCGATACTTCCCGGTCGTTCATGCCGCGGAAGGGGTTGACTTGAGGGACCCCACCCCGAATCTCTGACTCAAAAGTCTGACCTGCGAGACAACAGGATATAGGGTTTTCTTGGGGGACCCCACCCGGAGCCAATGACTCAAGAGTCTGACTCACTTGACAGTGAGGGGTTTGCCTAGCCCGAGAGTGCAGTGAATAAGACACTGATTTCTGATTCTGAGCACTGCTGCGCGCAGTGGATGTACTCCAAGCGACATCGGATGTTTTTCGACCATATTGGATAATACGCCGGCGGTCACGGTCAACCGTTGAACGATCGGAGTGCTCTTTGTTTGAGGGTACCTTTTCTAACCCCCTTTTCCCTGATGCGGAAGACAGCAGTGCCACAACTATGAAAATAGTCCTGCTGTATGCCCATAGGATCGTGCCTCACTGCCTAAGCACTTTTACGCGGTCACTAGTGCGACATACCATCTTATGAGTGTAACTGCTTTTCGTCTGACTGCTCTCATTTGGTCTCTCTGACAAGGTAGCACTTGGAAGGACCGGAGTCCTAGTCAGCATAGCCCGCCGGATCAAAACAGTACACAAGCCCGACCACCTTGGCAAGGTAGCAGTATAGGTCAGGAACAGTGAGCTTAGGAAGTGGTTATTTAGTAGTGCGTCAGGTGATTTCATTCGCACAACCTTTGTATGTGCAAACCTAGATGATTAGCTCATGCATTACGGATACCTGTCACACAAGCATTTTTGGCCCATACTGTAAATGCCTCACCTAAGCTGTGGGTTGTATAAATGATGGCTTGACGGTGAGAGGTGAGGTTACTCACCAAACAGTTAACTATTACTGGTTTGGTTCGTTTGTCAGACTTAGACGCTTGCCACTCGTAAAGTTTATGGCTATGTGTATTAGATGGCGGCAAATCCGATTGAGTGGCGGGAATGTTGCCGTTTGACTGAATGCTGAGCGTAGCAAACGCAATTAATGACACGGAAGAGTAAGTTTCACAATGAGTTTTCTTACTGTTGACGCCTTTATTCTACATGCTGCGTGGATGTTTGTTTAGATTTTGTAAACACTTTTTCGAATATTCAAATTCAGAAGTGTTTTCGATATTCAGGCTCCTTTCACTTCCTGATTAACGACTGTTTTTTTAATAATTTCGCGGTTGTTTGCCAGTTCGAACGTCGGTGTAAATCACTGATCTATTGGTGTATCTAATATCGGTGGTTTATTACTTGCTCTGTCACAACAGATGCTCATAGGTCTGAGGGTCGAATCGATATGTGCTTCTATTCACAACGTGAAGTTCGATCCTCATTTACACAGGATGGGTCAATACAAAGACTAAATCGACCACAGACTATCGGTTTGTGGGTGAACGTTACGAGCCATTGTAATCGTCATCTTGTATTTAGTATTATTAGGCCTTGTTGAACGGAAACTCTTAAATTTATACAGTTACGGATAAAGTCGCATGTGGTTATAGAAAAGGTTGGATAATAAATCGGCTAACTTTGTTTATGTACAACATTTAAGCCGACAGTCCTATTGAATTTTAAGGTCACTTGCGAATTGCGGCTGCATTTTTCCTTAACAAACTTACTCATTTTTTTGTAAACTTTTCCCTTATGCTCGTTTATCTGATACCCAATTGTGGTACGGCATTCTCTGTCCACACTCTGCAGTTCATTGAACTATTCGGTGCGTTTTCGTGTGACTCCAAAGCTAAACCGTGACAACCCTGCGTCACTCATCTTAACCTATGTTAGTGATGAACTTATTGTTAATCAAGCTCGAGGTCTTGGTTTCTATTGCTTGTTATCATGACAACTGTTTTCGACTGGCATTATCTGTCAGATTAATTCGTACAGGTGATTTGTTTTTATTCAAGAACACATTACTCAAATTTGTTCTTCTGCCTTAGTAAATTATCTTTATCTGCGGACATTACAGTGTATTCTGATCTCGCTGGTCTAGCTTGATTACGATTTTACCGTTTCAGCGACTTCTCCAGTTGTTTACAACAACATAGCATCGGATCATTCGGCCTTTACTTCCAGCGCCGTTTCTAATAGACCTCGAGTTTTTGGTGGTGTCAGTGTCCTACCTTCGATTTCTACGTCCACCCCCAAAGCCACAACTGTAACAGTATCGTCTTCAGCGGGTCAGCCGTTGGGGCTCCTGGAACCTAGTGTTTCCACACATTCATTTCAAGGATGGTCCGAAGCGCAGCTTGCTAGTGGTTCAACTGTACCGGTCGGAGGCGTTTCGTCTCATGGTTACAGTAGCACAGAATCATTTTCGGTTAATGCTTCCGTAGGTGACCGCACAGATGCTGCTGATGTATCGCACATGCAACCCGTTGCTCAGCCAGATCGCGGGCTGATTTGTCCCACTCGGGTCTCGGAGAAAATCCAACAGTTGGTAAACACTCTAAAACGGCCCAAGCGTCGCCCGCTTCCAGAATACTTCTTGGATGACGAAGATCAAGTCCTAATCCGGCCGGTTGTAGATGCCTCTGCACCGCGCCCTCTCGGTCCCCCATCTCAGCCACTGAGAGGAGAAGAGCTCGTAGTAAGTGCCTGCTCCACTTGTCTTTACCCTTGAACTGTACTCTTTGTTTCATGACTAGTAGTTGTGGTAGTGATAATATTGTAACAATTGAACCTCAATCTCATCCGCAGATGTATTGCTATTGGTGAGGCGTGTCCATAGCATAAAGAGCGAGGTAGATAACTATTGGTTTGACAGTAGACTGTCCACCTCGGACTACGTTTTTCTCGCTAGTTGGAAGCTCCTTGTCTCATATTGAATATCTGGGGATGTTAGGAGGAAGCGAAACCCATTGAACTCAATGACGCGAATTAGTGCCATTGTTTTACGGAAACGTTTGGAAACGAAGACGGATACTAAGGCTACACAGTGATACTGGCAGACAAACTGTTGTCTTGCTAATGTCACCACGTATGTTTGTTTGCATGATGATTGGGTGTGAAAGTTGATTATTTTTCATGAAATCAGCTCCACCATTACGCCCCAGACTGTTTTTACCATTTTCGTGGGTGATTGTGTATCACCTGCTGATATGTTGCCGTCGATTATGAGGGTGAAGGAAGTACTTGTCCCTTGAATGTAAAATAGCACTTCACACTTGAGTTGTGCTGACTGTCACGTGACGATTATTTTTAGCGGGTGGCCTAGATTTGGTTTGGCGGCAAATCGAGCTGGCTCTAGTTAGGGTGCTTTTTTCGTTCAAACACAGCATCTACAACATATCGATCTCGCATACGACCTCCCTGACTAGCTTAAGGTTTTTCAAAGTTCTTTCATGGTGTTTGGACATCATCTACTCCTAGTAAACGGTTTTCAGGTGTATAGTGCGGAACATCATTAGTGAGTACTAGTCGAAGAGGCGAAAACCATGGGACACTCCTTAATGTCAAGGAGGCTAAGAGCTGGAAATGACGATGGGGGACTTGTATGTACACCGTACGGCATTAGTGGTACACTACTGCCAGCGGGTGTGAATGCACATCAGCTGTGCAAAATATTGTTTGTTTGTTCGGGGTTATGTAGTTTTCCACATTCCATAGTGAATGTTCAGAAAAGCAACTTCCCAGATCAAGTTATTTTTGCTGTCACAACCATATAAATGCTTTACGGTAAAATATTTCTGAAAATTCATGGAGGAACAAGAAGTTCTTCGACTGTTCATTAGTTATCCGAACATTGCCTAGCGCGTTTAATGAAGTCTGTGTTTCCGGACTCACTGAGATCGTTTGCCAACGAGCGTTTTCCATTGCGTTCTACAGAACAACTACTATGCTCCGTCAACCTGAACTCTTTTTGCTTATATGGTCTGCTTCTTGTAAGGTCACTGAAGTAGGAATCAAACCCTTAAGTGACTATCCGAACGAGCCTCAGTTTACATCTGGTCCGAACTAGGATAATTTCTACCATGGATGAAAAGCAAGTCTAGTGTTCCTCTTCGAAATGAGCAAGTCGACATACTTGTCCGACTGTGATTGTCGGGATCAGTTAGATTTATATCCTAATTACCAGAATATTCCACTGTTCAAGTTAAATTTCGTTTGTCTACTGTGTTTTTGATAACAAAGAGAAGGGTCCGCAAACTTGCATCTATTCAGCAATACCGATGCTTGCTGTGACCTTTGACTATCCTAAAAGCTCTATTGTGTGGATTTAAGAAGTCCTGTAGTTCCCAGTCCTTGGTGTGATCCACCATATAGTATAGCAACATGTTCTTCATTACTAACCGTGAAGAGATTCATCCGATTCCTATCATGTTAAAACTGTTCGATGCAACCGTTTCTTCGTGTGATAAATTCAATGCGTGAACAACATACCAACAAGAAGCAAACAATGTTTTACTTGAGCTAGAAGTGTAATGGCCATGTGTTTACGTTTCTCAAATGTCTACATTATGGCAGCTGACAATTGTTGTCTTAGACATCAAACGAGCATTGGAATCGACTGGTACAACTGCACTCTGAGGCTGTCTGTTGAGGACGTGTGTATCCAAGGCGTATTTGAGTATATCCGAGGCAGGTTCCAACATGAGATTGGACAGTGTTGGGGTTTCAATGATTGTATCATCGATCTCCTTTAGGTTATGACAAGGTTAATCAATCTTCCTTCTTTAATCAGTTTCATATTGACCAACAGAGCGTTTTTTCCAACTGTAAACACTGGACTGTGGAAGTGCCCCTAGGAACAAATCTTAGGGTTTACAAATGACATCTCCACCATCCATGTTCTTTCACAAACAACACGAACCACATAGGCAGACTGGAGTTTGTCACTTCCGTGTGGTTTGTGGTTCCGTCAATTACGACGTGTTCTAAGACTAGCAGGAGCTTGCTGTTGTATTCATTCTTGATGTTGAGCCGTTTTGCTTAGTTGAAAAGTTCATCTACCTCAAGAGTTGTATCGGTGGGATTTCTGTTGGTGTATAGAGTGATAAAGCTAAAACGCAGACCATCTGCTTGGAGGATGTTTAAAGACTAATTATCTTCAACCATCTATTTCTCTACACTATTAACCCCATGTGATTCGAACGGCTCCATATCAACACCGAGGGTCGTTGGTTTGTATTCGCGTTGTTCAGATTCATAATATCACAGAATATAACAGCCTCTTTTAATAAGCCACGTTAACTTGCACGTCAATGTATAGCAACCTACCGTGTTCTGTTTACGTGTGCTTCTTCGCGCTGGAGTTGGTGGTGTTTCTGTCGAAACTGAGTTTTGTTCAATGTTCCTGGTCTAAAGGGTAGGGTCACAAAGATGACATGAGCTTTCGGTGGACAATTGTCCCAGGTATAACGAAAATTTATGGTCAGTTACAGACGTCTTACCAACCATTATGTCCCCAAAGTTACTCGTTTCAACCGTCGTGATTTTTTCATTTCTCTCGGTTTTTCATCTTATTTTTTGTTAGTTTCACGGTATCTATATATAATTGATCATTAATTTTCATTGTACATGTAAATGTGGTGGATTTGGAACGTCACGATAGATACCCATCATTTCAAAGGAACGGGCTATGATCTTCAAGGTACTGCCGTGTTTCGTGAAATGTTACGTCGTTTCAAGGGTTGGAGACAACCTAAGAACTGGGGAAGGGTCTTATGCAAATATTCTGTTCCATTTCCAATGAATGGTAACGTTGTTATTTTATAACTCCGCCGGTCTTCGAAAATATTTGATGGAGTGAATTGTGAGAAGTTTTCAGGTTGTCACTAGGGCTACCAGTGTGTATACATGTGTCTTGTCGATTTTGAAAATAAGAATAACCTGAGGAGCACAGTCACATAACAGTGTGCTATTATGCAAAACAATGCAGTTCCACATCTGATGGCTTCCTCGAAACCCAAGCGCACCTTCGCGGTGGATAGTAGAGATTTCTTTAAGTAATTGCCTCACAAAATCCTCGGAAATATCCATGTTAATTTCAGCCTGGGATAGGGATTATCTTGGTTACAACCAGTGATCTTGTTATCGGTTGATTTGAAAATGAAAGCCGTTCGTTTATGTGTTACGTTGACCACCGTTTGTGGGACAGGTGTGTAGTGCTTCAAAGACAGTTCAGATTTTGTGGGGCAGTATTGGAATGAAGATGCGAATACGTAAAACCTTGAAAAACAACCCAGCAACTGTTAAACGTGGCTGTAACACGGCAATAGAGTGACTGCCGTCGAACACTTGAAGTAAAAGTTCTTCATTGCAAGACGACTTATCTACCGAGCATTACATCATCACTTCAGTCACTGTCATCATAGAATGGTTATCGTAGGCTTCCAGTACCTAACGGAAATACCATGAAGACAACAGGAAAGAGAGAATGAATCAGATAAGAAATAATGGTTTGCTTAAAGAACTGACAGAAGAAACTATAGTTGGTAAGTTGGTGAATAGTCGGTGGGACTAGTACTAGTGTGGTTATGCATTCGACGGATTCGAGAGCGTTTGTAGCCAAACTCAGTCTGTTGGCGAAATCAGTTCATCATCATTCTCAGCCTTGAGTTTTTGATAATGGTAGTAACCTACGGAGTGGTATCTTAAATGTTTACAACTACGCGGATCACGATAAGACTGAGCAAAAATTATGGAAACTAATGAAGAAGATGAGCTAGCAATCGTCCGGATACAAGCTTGCAGTTAACTGCGACAAACTGACCTGCCCGAGTACGTTTCTCATCAGCGGTGTGAACGGTCGCGGGTTCCTCGACATGTCAGGTGGCACTTTTTAATCTTGTACAGCTGGGCACTTGAGACTTTCACTGACCATGGCCACATCATCGCTTAGTCATTCTTTCATTTTCCAAGCTATTAACTGCCAAGCTGAATAATACACAGTACGACAGACGTTCCATTGGCATATTCAGTAAATGATCCAACCAACATAGCCTATGCATTGTTATCACCACGGTTGTCGGCTGCGTACTTATAAGGTTGTCAATTGCGTACCGTTGAACCATCGCTTCGTTTACACAGTTAATCCGTTCATTGTCGGCTATCTTGTGCAGATAAAGGTGGTCGAATGTAGCTAGTCTGTATGTTTGTTTCACACGAATGAGCCAGGTCTCTGATACAGGATGCAAAACGTGACTTACATACGCCTTGTTTACCGTCCGTTTACTCTTTAATCCAATCACTTTGAGGTGTTACAAATCCATATAGTGCACTTGCTACCATCCTGGACACCTCATCACCACTCTTACATGCCGACGATATGACACTACCCAGGGAGGAGTGAAATGATCAACAGCCTCGCGCGGCAGTAGTGGATTCATAAAAATAGTGTTAGCAACGCACAAACATGTAAAATGTGCGGCTGATTCGATTATCTATGCACGTACTTTTCGAATCAAACTTCTGGAATTTTGTGAAATTTCAAAATAAGATATTGAAAAAAGTTTGAAAAAGTAAGCTAATTTTGAAACTACTTTAGTGTCTGAACTTTGGAGTGAAACTTCTCTCCACCCTGACTTTAGTTACCTGAGTGACAGTTCGATCCCTTTTTGCTTTGTAGATCACCTTCTTTTCTCCGGGTAGTGTGTTGCTCATTTTATGTTACTCTTCATTGCGTTTTTTTCTTAGGTCCCTTCTGGACTTCCGCGTAACTTGGAGTCTGCTCTTCAACGGTACGCCGGTCTGAGTTGCAAAACCCCAGTTCTGACCTGCCTAGATGTTGGCGGTCGACCAACTCAGGTGCTCACCTATGCCAAACTGCTACAAGTGAGTTATCCATTCAGGACTGTCCATGCTGTTGGATTCCGATTGACTGTCGAACATGGTTTTACAGAATATCCCACATGTCTCGTCCTTATCTTTGAACCTATCGGATTTGGCGTTTTCACTACTTTACACTTCTCTTAATCAGGGCTACGAGCATACAAGTGCACTCTCTGAACGCGTGGTTCAGTCCTAAAGATCACTTGCCCGGCTGAAGGATTTCACTTTGGCAGCTTCATTTATTCACAGTTTTTTAATGCAGTATTTGTTGTAACCAGTGTCCGTGTGACTTAGACGATGGTCATTTGGACGGAAGGTATTCAAGCCGCTTATTCAGTAGCAAGAATCTTCCTTTTGATCTACCTTCTGTAATCCGGTGATGTACAAAACAGTCTCGTAGTCTAGTCTACTGAGTGGCTGACAGGACCAACACTAGCTGATCTTGAAAAATCTGTGCTAGGTTTGCGATAGGTTTGCTTCTTCTCTTTCTTTCTCAAAGATAACACGGTGCGCGCATTCATGTTTGTTTGGGGTAGATACTAAAACGTTTGTGAATTCACACTCTGCTTACTCAACGATCAAGAATGTGCATAACGGTTCTTTCATTATGTCAATCAAAGCTATAACCCCAACATACCGATCTAGTTATCTCGCCAACTACAGCGTCCAGGGAGTTGTTTGTAACAATTAGATTAAAACTTAAGCCATTTCCTTTGACTGGACTTTTCACGCCTTCAAATGACGAGGTGCATTCCATGCTGACTAGCCGGATTAGTTGGTTCGACTGTCTCCGACAAAGGAATTGTGTAAAACACTGGTGTTCCATTTATTGTCAAGATAAGGTTCCACGTCATGATGAAGGAGGTCCTCAACCAAACCTTCTAGAATTTCATCCGACTAGAAAGGCGGAAACTGGACTCTCCAAGGGAACATTCAGGACAACTATCTACAGTCTACCATCTTGCTTGCAACATGAACGTATATTGTTCACATATTTCTGTGTAGCCCTTATGGAAAAGGCTGTTCCAGAAAATGTTAAATGCAACCAACCGACTCAAAGGTAGTTCTTAGGTTTACAAATAACACAATCTTTGATCGCTGATAAGAGATTCGTTGATATGAACTGTGTTATCGGTGTGTTATCAATGCATCCGCGACTCCGTTGGTTTTCTATCCGTTTTTCGTGGATCCTCCTTTTTTTAGACCATGAGATCCAACACAATATCATTGTAGTGAGTAATTCAGAAGTGTTAGCCACTGGGTTGACGTCTCTGAGTTTACCACATAAGGTTCGTCCCTTTTTTGAGACAAATGACGTGTTCATTAAACCCTTAGAATGGGGTGTCTCCTCAGCCTGGCAACCGGCGCAAAAATTTTTTAGGTCATGCTATCAGTCGCATCTAGAAGTGCAGTTTGTTGATGTATGATCTCAATTTCCATGGATGCCGCACTTCGTTCTGTTCATAGACTGAACTCGGTCAGTCGTTTTGTGATTGACCCGCTATCAAGCAAGCATCCAGCACAGCTCCAAAAGGGGCTTCGCAAGAAGTTGATCCCAGTAACCACCAGCGAAGTCGTGATGGTGATGGTCGCCGGGACGAACGGTTTGCAAATATGAGCTTGTATTTTTTTATTCAACGATTTCAGTGACTGATATACTCCAGCTGTAATGTAATGGTAATTAGCCCTTAATTCCCTCTAATCTGTACAGTCTGGTTCTAATCAAGTTAAATTTTTCGAAGTGGTTGGCCAATCTTTCAGATCGATGTAACTGTTTCCCACTTGTAGTTTCACTTACGCTAGATTGATGATCACTGCAACCAAGAATCAAGAGGTTATGCTTTGATTGCTCGATCACGCCAGATCTCGCAGTCTGTGTATCAATATTTTGTCACCTTCTACCATTATTGCTTTCTACGGCCGTTTTCATCTTCAGAATCGTGCGAGATAGAGTGACTGTGGTTTGAGTAGTCTCTCGGGATGAGGTGACTTATTTTCTGTCATCTGCTACTTCAAAACTTACTTCTTCATTGAAATCTTTTCTCAATTCCCCTCCGGCTCTCATGGTTGATTCGATCACGATAATTTATTCTTCATTTGATTCCCGCCAAGCTTTGTACCTGATGACTCTACCCAGTTTCTTGTTTGTTATGTTAACGACAAGCGAGCGGTCAATCAAGATTGAATTGAGAAAACGTTTTGTCCAGCAATTAAACTTTAATAATCTAATAACGTTGTTATGACAACTGAAAAGGGAGGAAAAAAACTTGTAATACAACTGTCAGTTAATAGTGTACATTAATAGATAGTCCATTACACCGTCTGTGGTCCAAAGATGTTGTGTATCGCTGACTAGAGACTCAAAGGGATGTGACCGTTAGCCAAATTCTGTGGTCGAAATGCTGTTTTTTTTGTCAAGTCTTTTTCTAACTAACATTCTTCTTTTTTAAGTCGCAAAAATGCCCTCAACTTGCGTGGCGTAAAGCTGACATTCTCCTCTTTCTTGTCACTTTTATCTGTTTTCATCTACTCACTTTTGTTTACAAATCTTGTTTTCTGTTTATTGATCCTGAGTTGATATCGCCTGTCTACAGACTCACGTCCATGAATAACAATCTTTATTATGCTGTTTCCTGAGTGGTCACTCTGTCCAGCTTCTTCGCTCGAACACGGGTTTTTCACCAGTTGTGTGCAACAATTAAAGGCAACAATCAGTTGTTGATGCATCCTCCCTATTTGGGGAATGTTGCCCGTGTTTCTATAACCCAGTTTAGATCAAACTTCATTGTTAGATTGTCTCTGACAAGCGTTAGGTTTATATGTCGACTTTAAATGTTTCCGCTCGTTCCCATGCAGTTGGATAGACGTAGATCATGATTCGTCACAACTTAAATCTAGAATGTTGCAAATTTCGTCCGGTGTCTGATGTCTCAATTTCCTGATTTTGCGTCCTACGTGCATCCTTGAATGCACTCTTTCAACATATCATGCACTCGGATGTTGTCCTTTGTATGGTGAAAAGATTCTCACTGTTTCAACTCGAGTGACTGTTGTGCTATAGCTCAAAGTGATTCCTAGTTTTCATGTCGGATAGGTTAAGCGTCCTTGACTGCTCAGCGTGAATCGTTGTTGATTTTTGGTTAGTCTTTCACTGTACCAGTCTACAGACTTAGACAGGTCTGGTTCGTCTAACAGCACGCCAACGCTAACCTGATCAAGCCAGTCGAGCGAACTTTTTTTCCGTCTCATGTTTTCGTTTTTATGACTGCCCAGTCCATCATGTTTCTGTGTTCATCGTGCGCGTTCCGCAAACAAACGTGTGCGGTCTAGACTTGATCTCAGATTGAAGTTTAGCCCCTCGATCGCCCGTATGTACATCAGGCTAGCAAACGCGCATTTTTGTGAATCTATCCAACGGTTTGCGCCGCTCAGTCTGAGTTGCAAAATATCTAAGCAATTCAGGCATCTGTCGGGACCACAGGAGGCCGCCATTAATTTATATTTTTTCCCGATGACTGTCGATCTGACTACTTGTCAGCGGTTATCATCAACCAAAGTGGACAATGGATATTCCGGTTATCAAGGATAAGCAATTTAGCAAGCATTGTCACCTAACCCGCTTTGGTTGAACACTGCACTGCGTGTGTTATGCATTCGCATTTTGGCCAACTTGTTTTGGTTTGTAGATAAAACAATGTAAATCTGGTACAAAACGCTTCGGAATTATTGACGCCCAGTTACCTACAAAGATGTGGACACCAGTATCGTTTGGGGCGTCAACGCGTTACAGATCGGGGAATGTTCTTATGAAGACATCAGATGCGAACTATCCATAATTGCTTTGTGACGTGGACAACAAACCTGACTTATTCTGCTATCTTCACTGGGTGGTCTGGCTTTTGCACATCATCGATTCCGGGGGCTGTGCTAACTAGGACTGGTCCTACTGTAGACATCCACGACAGGCAGTTTACAGGGGAACAGTCAGACTAAACGCAGTAAAACTCATGGGACTGTTTATCACACTGCTGACCACGTAAAGTTGTTTGGGTAATAAGGAGTGGTCCCGCGAGTATATAGCTGAAATGCTTTTATAGTTACAACACTAATGTCTTCCGGATAACAAAGGAAATGGAACTAGAAAAGGTACTCTCAATCAAGCAGCAGTCCGGTTCACCGTAACCAACAGTCTGTTGTTCAATGCGGGCGAAATGTTCTCGGTATCATTCAGAAGCCTGATGTAGCTTTGAATCCACCTACTGCGCGCAACAGTAACTAAAGTTGAAAATCCCTGTCTTCTTTGCCGCATTCTCAGGCCAAGCAAGCTTTTCATTGCCAAGTGAGTCAGATTCTTGAGTCATTATCTGCGGACAGAATTTCTCAAGAAACCTTAGCTTCTGTTGTCCCACAAGTCCAACTCTTGACTTGAAGGCTGTGGACGGGGTAAATCAAGTTAGCCCCCTTCGATGGCCCACACTACCAGGAACTATCAGGAGTTATCATTCTCTAGACTTTCTCAGCCTATTTTGTCCTCAAACATTTCTGTCTACCCTCTTTCTTCAGGTGGTAGATGTTTTCTGAAGTCTAGACGACTGGTAAACATTGGCGCATCTAATGTTCGCATTGTCCAGAAAGTTAGTTAGCAGGTTGTTTTGACGATGCTGTCTGACACTGTCTGATGTGTGCTGTGTATCGTTTACTGGAATCTACGATTGTAGCTTTGGTAGTCATTTGAGTTCCTTCTTAGGTAACTGTCGATTCAAGCACTCTTCTCTCAGGGTTTCTGATGACACCGAAACTGAATCCTGTGATCGTGCTGGTGTAGGAATCGCACTGAGTTCCAAATCAGTACAGCGTTTGCCCGACTGAACTGAGGTGAACGGTATTCTGTGCGCACTCAAACTTAACACAGCGGTTGACGTCTGTTGACAAAAAGTACACAATCGTTGTGTATGCATTATATTGGCGTACGCTTCACTGGACAGTTGATCAGTTACTGAGACGAATATAGTCTATGGCATCGTCGTTGACATTCTAAAATAAAAATCAGTATACTAAACGTTGGTGGTTCTGTCTCTCCAGATAAAAAGTGATTCGGTGACAATTGGTGTCCGGACACAGCTTGCAAGCAGTAGTGAATGACTGCTACAAATACAAGATTGCATATACGTATTTCACACGTTTGAAGCTACACAAATTGACAGGTGTGTCATAACCAATAAGGGAAAGAAAAAAAACTGCGAGTTACGTAAGAGACAGTGAGAACAATAATATGGAAAGAAACTGAAAATATATTGAACCCGCGTGCACAGAAATTTGCAACATGAGCGTCATGGACCTTCTATTGTTCATCATTTCACGTAGCGTCCTTCTTTAGGTGGTGTTTGTTATTCTAGCTAGGAAGTGAAGAACGCTCTTCTGAAGCAAGCTTCGATGTCATTGCCTTTATACTCTGAACCCATGTCATATACTGGACAGCCGTTAACACAAATCGATCATATTACAGGTAGTGCCACTCCGTTTAAATATTGAGATCCATTTCGGAACAACCATCCGGATTCGGATTCTACTGCTGAGTTCACTCCTTCTGTCGTATTGTCAGAGGTCATTCCTACCCTATCAATTGCATAATACTTAACTGGCGTTCGATCTGTGAGAGTTTATGGAACGTCTATCACAGTATACTGACGAGCAGTGTGCGTAGATGTCTTTTCGAGCTGTTTCGTTCGAAGGTGCTTCGCATGCTCATTAGTGCTGAAAGCCTGCTTGAGATTGTGCACAGCCTTACGTATTTTAGTAGCACTATCTCATCAGCTTCTATTAATATGCTAGCCATGTTTACTGCCTTGGGTGTTGTCGGCTGAGACCACTAGCAGTTGGGTAAAACAGTAGGATAGTCAGTGAACGTTGTGATCTTGAACTATGAAAGGCCTAACTGTTTCGTTGAATAAGGTGGTTGGACATCGTTTTCCGGTTCATTTTCTCGTGACCGCCCAAGTCGCTTGTTAAAAGCGGTATCCGAGATGGCGGTGTGTCGCAGTCAATAGCGTGCCCGCATCTACAGGGTTTCTAGTTCTGTTTTACCTTGTTTTATCCACTCTTTTAATCTTTTTCGGTACAAACATTTTCCACTTCAATGTTTCAGTCAGCGGCGTCTTGAATCGTATCTTCTCGTCAGGCCCATCATTGTCGTCATTTAATTTGGTGAATACGCTGCACTGGATCCAATGTTATTGACTGGGTTTCTTATGAAGCGGCATTCGGTCTTTCATGGTAATTAGATACGAAATTTAAAAAGGGTTTTCCTACCCTCATAGGAACACAAGCTGTCGAATGCCACACTGATGATCTACGGCCATCATCAACCCTGTAATTCTACGGTCCTGTGTATCAGACTCTTAACCAAGCACCGTAATAAACTATGAAATTTCATCCTTCAGTGTCTCGAGGTCGTACCGTACGGTGTGGACTGATGGTCACTTAGTGTAAAAAAAATGAAGTTGTTCATCAACGATTTGTAAGTCGGTTTCCTCTCCCAGATCGAATCTGTTTCGACTCTGAGACAGTGCCTGAAGACGTTAGGTGAGGTAGCTTTCGATCAGGTTCTGTAGCGTGAACGTGTTTGTTGCTCGACCGGGTTGCCAAGGTTGTACCTAAGCCCAGTAATGTGAGGTAGCGAAATCTGTAAATTGGCTGTTTTGCTGATACCTCCCTCCTCCCCCCGATTGTTTGGTTGCCAAGTACAGACACCTTGATGTTGAATGTTTGTGTGAACATAATGGTTTTTAGTGAATAGGTCTCTTCTCTTTATTTTTATTCCTGAGTTAAGGCTCGCTTTTTTTCTTCATGGTCGTGTGACTAACGTTAGTGATATTCGAATGAATTATTTCTCATCGTTTCTACACTTTAGACAGTTTTCTTCTGAGAATACCTTCAGCAGTCGGAAACATTGTAACGAAGCTTAGCTTTCACTCCTTACGAACTTATTCCTCTGTCTGTTGATGTTGACGATTGTTTCATTGCTGATACGGATTAGACGGTACGTGTAATGAAACTGTGTCTGAACTATCACGATTTCTGTAGCAAAGTTGCCGGTTGCTGTCCATTTGGTTGGTATTACGAACACTGTTGAAAAGACTGTTTATGGTACGTCATCTTCCAGAGTAGTTAATCCACTGCGATCACCAGTTTCTATATGCCGTACATATGCGACGAAATCTTTACTTTGTAGGCAAGAACGGTTATGTGCTGAGTTTAATTCATAAAATACGTTTATACACATTCAAGTATCATTGATGTTACCCCCTTCAAGACAAACAATCCAGTCGCAAATAAATGTGAGACCGCATCTTTCCTGCTTCTTTCACTCTTCTATCATGTTCATGTCGCAGCCGACTCAATTAGACAATATTGACATTCACTTTACTGAACTCGCTTAATTAATCCTCCTCCTGATCATGTCTGTTAATCACGATCAATTCAGCTCGTGATGTTAATACTGTGGCTACCCAACTAGTAACTGACTTCGTTTCTTCATGTCCAATTCAAACTTCTACTTTCTAATTTACACCAGCTGGCTAAGATTTCAAAAGAGACTGCTCGCAATGGTGATTGGTCAATTGACACCTTCAGTGCATGACCCAGTGGTCCAAATCCATACATCCTTATAGGTAAATTCATGCTATCCCCGTTACTGCGTATTCTGTATCTTTTCCTGTCACCGGTTATTCGTTTCTGCTTCAGGATGCGTGAGAGTGCACCCAAATCTCAGCGATCGATCAACGGAAGACGGTTTCCGTATCCCATCTTTGGAAGCTTTGTTTCTCGGTCACCGAATAGCGCTGTTCCCACAGTTCTACATACGCGCTCTTAATGCTCTAAAATGTTGTATCTGTCATCAGGTGTGGCTTAAGTGTTGGAGACAATCGACCTCCAGGATGCGATTTTTCATTTTATTGCTTATCTCATTTCTTACGAACACAGCTTTCCAACTTTACGAACCACACAACCCCCCGTAAATACCATTACCCATGTTTTCGCAGTGTTTCCAAGAATACTTGGAAGAGTGTGAAACATTTTGTATTCCCTACAATTTGTCAGACAGGAATTTCTTGCCTTTCCCATAGACATGATTCATTAACGTTCTATCAAGTTAGAGGTTTACGATCGTTATTTGTGATTAACACAGGTATTCCTTCGGTTCTTAGTTTATGGCAGATCTCTACAAGAATAGGGAAATTACTTAATTCTTGACTTATATTTGATGAGATGTTTCTCCTTAAAGCGGGATGCAAGCTGAAACATGAGGATTACTTAGTTCACTTGCCCGTTTATGTGGCTTCAGATGTACAGATCCGTCCACTTGGTCGAACCCATATTTGTAGTAAAAATAACACTGTTGTCAAGTGTTAGATTCTAGCGAAGAGTAACAGTCTGTTCTGTGTTTTCCCATCCTGGATGAATTGTTTTTCTCTCTCTTGAATGCCTGCTTTCCAGCCTTCACTGAATCGACTAGTTATAACTGACTCCAGAACCCTTGCTAGGACTGCGTTCAAGCTTACTTTGTAACTCTCACAAAATGTGGTTTTCGTTTGGAATGTGGAGACTACAGCCACATTATTTTTTCTCAGAAGACCTCACCAGTTAAAGCTAGGATTTCTAAAGGTTTAAATGATTTGCCAAGCATTTTGATGTGATACGCGTTAAGCAGTGCTCTCTAAATGAACGGTCATCTGCGTCTTCTTTAGATACATTTGGCCATACTCGATTGTTAATCAATGCCTCAAAACACGTGACACTTCGTAATAATTAGGACAAAGCCTGGTTTCCTTCCTTAAACCTTCTTGTGTTTTGTCTTTTTGCTAGTTTTCATTCTTTATCTTATTTCTTTATCTTGATCTTATCTCTGATCTGGACGAGCGTGCATCGTTTTGCTGTCTCAGTTTTGTTCGCCTGGTGGCACTTAGTTCACGTGTGTCCGAAACACGAAACGTATACTCAAAAGAGCAAGACAAACGATTGACTTCCGATCTAATAACGTACGGTTCCGAGCTCAGTTTGAAGTCAAATGTCTCTACAAGAGGAGTTGGTCTGTCGCTAAACGACACACTGTGGTTGGCCTATAAAATTGAATAAGACCATTTCATTGATACTGCATCACTCAGTCTTGTTTATTGAACTCGCCACTTTTAGTCCAACTTCTTTAGTGATGAAATCACACATGGATTTAATTGCGGTATGGTATTCGAAAGAAGAAATGTGTTTTTTCTCCGATCCACCAGTGGTATTCCTTCAGTGATCTCAAGGTGAGGGGTTTCTTCAGCTGTTTGTACTTGTGAACTGATTATGTTAGATGGTAACCAGGATAATGACTCTTATAGTCAGATGCTGGAACACATGCTGTAACAACAAGGGACCTTAATTTTCTTTAAGACCGTCACGTGAGACCATGCGTCTTTTATTGCTAAGGCATGGTTGCCTCATTTTCAGTGATGTGTTCCTGCATCTCGTACTGTTCTATCGGGAGCACCAACACTTCGAATGAATGCTCTGGTGAAATATTCAGAACTACAGTCAATTGTGCACAACTCACGAATGACCATACAGCAAGATAAGATGATAGAGTAATCAAAAAACAGCCGTCTACGCGTGTATTTACCTGCACCTTCGCCCCATCATAATTACTGAAAATGCGGTTATATTTATTTGATCTTGTGGCCTTAGGTGACACCTGAAGGCGGAAACGATTGTTCAAGTGAACGAAGTTTCATATCTTATGAATAACCTAAGGTACGTCAAATCCGACTTCAATTTCCTGTTCTTAGAGTTAGGTTTACCCTGCCTGTCATAGGTAGACTGCATCATCCAGATCGGCCACTTCACGTTTTTATGGTACAACATAGGCAAGGCAATTGCAAAATGAGGCATTAACCGCATGATGCCCTGTTGTAGAAAGATCACTGTAATCTAAGACCACTGGAAATGTGGTACGACAATTGCATTATTGACTGAGTGACGGTACACATCCCGTTCTCAAAACATTTGGCATCTAGGTGACCAAGTGACGTTTAGTCAATGCCTTAGTCTGAAACCAACCTAAAATGCTCATATAATTTTACCACGGTTGTTTTTCTAATTTTCGTACATAATTTGTCTTTTGTAGAATGGAACTGTTGAAGAGGAGTTCAGTCCATATTTTTTCAATTAACAATTATAGTGATTGTTATCTACGTGTGTTGTACGAATGATATAGATGGTAGAATGACCGGACAATGGGCAGTTTTCTTTTTGGTTCTTCGCTCATTAGGTTTTTTCCTTGAATAATACTTTTGGAGACAGATTTTCTGTTGCACTTTTTTTATACGAAGCGTAATACATGCGCTTTAGATTGTCTATCACAACCCGTTGTCGTTCTTCATTTTGAAACTGTCATTCAGCGTTTCGACCTAACCTATCACACATCTATATGTGTTTGAACACTTTCAATCACTTTATTCTTATAAGCTTATTGTGACAATGCGTGTTGCTCACGTTTACAGCGTTCCATTCGAATCGCCTACATGCTGTTGAACAAACTGGGTCATCGTGGAGAACAGAGTTTGAAACCGCGTGATCGTGTAGCCCTTGTCTATGCTAATAATGAACCTATAAGTTTCCTGGCCGCTTTCTATGGCTGTGTGCTAGCCAGTGTGGTTCCGATCGCTATTGAAGTTCCTTTGGCTCGCCGAGTAAGTTCATTCAGTTATGTGTAGTTATTTAGCTACCTTTGTCTAATTTTGTGAACCTACGGTTAGACTATTCTGTCTGTTGGTTTGGTCGGAACAGTCGAATCATTCAGTACATCAATGGTAAACCCTGATTTTAATATTTTCGCTGATTTCTTTTCCTCCTATCTTTTTTTCACCGTCATCTGACTGATCAAGGATTCATCATGTCAAAGCATGGGTTTTCTGTTGAATAGTCAGGACGCACGCGTTGTCTTGGCTAGTGAACAATGCTACAAGGCCTTGCAGCGCGGCCCTAGTGGAGATATCATAACCTATGCCGGTTGGCCTCGGGTCACATGGATCAATACAGACCATCATGGAGGGGGCAGCAAACCGCCCAAAGACTGGATTCTACCAGACCGGCTTTCCAACGAGGAGAGCCTATACATGGAGGTAAGCACCAGAGCTTGTTGAGAAAAAGCTACATTTTATCTTGTTTCGTTTCTACTCTGGGAGTTTGCGAATTGGCTTCCAAATCTCATGCTACTTTAGCAGTACCTATACATGTTATGAGATCAAGTAAACTAAACTGTTTCACCCGAGCTTAAATAACGGCTTGCACGGATTGTCCGGTTTTGTCATATTTTTCTCGGTTGAGGGAGCCCGTTGTTGACAGTACCGAAGTATTTAACGTCTGGTGGATGGACAGACTCTGACTACACGCGTACGTTTTTAACATGACTTTTGTCCTTGTGGGAATATAGTTAATTGCCTGTACGAACCCCTATAGCACAAACCATTTTGTGTTTGCGTCTGGACAGCAGAATGTTGTATAACCCATTCGTCTATCGATATTCTCAATTTTAACAGTCTTTTTGTTACGTACGGGTAAAATAATTTTCGTAGGGTGTGACGGTGTGTTGAATGAAGCGGCCACGTAATTGGGCAGGGCGAATTTCGAACGTACCAGAACGTCGATCCTATAAACTTCACTTCAACTGGTTGTATCTATCATCTGTTTTCGTTGCTACCCACCGGGATTCTGAAGACTTGTCGTTGACTGGCGAGTTTTATTTGCCGATTACTACGGTCGTGTTTGGTGATTGTTCCTCTGTTTCACTCCACAGTATACGTTTACCAAGGACGGTAGCGTGCATGCAGTGATGGTCAGTCGTCGGGCTGCACTGGCGCATTGTCGCGCGTTGACTGCCGCGTGCAACTATTCTGAAGATGATGTGGTCGTCTGTGTGGTGGATTGTCGACGTGAGATTGGTCTGTGGCATGCTGTGCTCACCGTAAGTGCAATTCGTCGGTCGGTTCTGTATGGACGCTAACCAGAGAAGCCTATATATCTTTCATTCTTATTCTACAGTGACAGGAGATAAATTGATTTACTCGATGTTGCATGCAATTATGTCATCAGTTACCTATGCATATTGATAAATCATTTGAGATAAAAACTTCAAACTTCGATTTACCAATCATATTACTCCTGTGTTCATATTCTAGAGGTAACTATGTAATTGTTTCATGCTATGTAAAGCTCGTCAACAACATTTTACGTTTGCGACTGATGAGAGTAAGTGAAATGTTAACATATCACAAAATATGTCTTTCTGCTCTAATGAAGCAACATCATGCTTTATGAACTGCTGAGTGGTTTTGTCCGCACTCTCTCTCTCTCTCTCTCTCTCTCTCTC
>JTDE01000593.1:84433-103869 GCA_014338405.1 Paragonimus skrjabini miyazakii
TATCCTTCTAACCCTTGACTAGTAGGATGGCACTCGACTTGTATAGCGATTACAATAACAGCAACGGTCAGTCCATCTCCCCCCCCCCCCGGGTTTTCCACCCTGTAACGAACATGGATCGATCATGGGGAGTGTGTTGATATTTTGCCTGTTAGTAGCGTTTGTTTTCCTCCTCTTCGGTGATTTAATATTCTGGTAATCGTTTGTGTAGGATCTGAACAATGTTGGTTCATTTTACTGATGAATTATTGGTTTTGTCTGTTTTGGGAATGAATTGGCGTATTTTTTTGATCGTTCATCAGGTTTAGGTATGTGAACTTTCATTTTTCATATCAAACTGCATGTGTTTGCCTGTTCCAACTGTTTAGAATTCACCTTATTGCGTGCCGTTTTGTCTGTGTCGTTTTCTGTCTTGGGATAGAGAGTGATTACAAACTTTGCTATACGGGTCAAATCTATCGCCTTTAGTTTCGATGTACACGAACTAGATTGGATTCATTTGTCAAGGATAGGTAACATTCGTTTGATATTCAGTCGCCTTTTGAAGCGTTGTAATCGATACTTACGGGGCAGGGGACGATTAGTTCATGATAGCCTGTAGTGAAGATGTGATTGTGAGCTCTTCAAATACAGTAGATGCCTTCGACTCGAGAATGGGATACAGGGACTGGGTACTAACTTATTTGCGAGTAAGTTGTGCTGTTTATTTCATACTCAATAGAATATATACATCACTACTGATATTAAAAGCATCAACTGCAACTGTGCAGAAACTCAGTCTGCCTCAAGCGCTTCTAGATGACAGCCAGTGTTGAATTTGTTGAAGTTCGCCTGGTATGTTTGTCATCTTTTGTCTGTTATGATGCGGAACGATTAATCCCTAGAGGTATGTTTGGTTTGGTTGTAGAAAGCCTATCCTTAACCTGCCCTTACTTCTTTGTTGTGTGCAGTAAACGATCATAACAAATGTTGTACCATACCTGCACATAAAATGTTTGCTTCCTTCCTTCTTACAACCATCATTGTCTATCTGTTAAAACTTCCTCCTTGATGTTATTGACACGTTCTCATCATCTGTACCCGATTGTTTTACTGAGGTCATTTCCCGTTGAATGGTAACTGTTTGTGAACACGTGCTTAGCTGTCCCCTTTTGAACTCCTTTGCTGGATAATTTATGTACCCGGTTGATTCACATTCAAGGTGAGGCAGTACCTTCGTTGTAATTTTATTAATCAGTGCCGTATAAATTTCAATCCTTTCAATCGCCTTTCCTGACGTTTTTTTGGACTTGGAAGATAGTCCCGTTAAACAGACTGTCTGAATAGGCGTTATTAGAATTGTCGAATACGCGTTACTAAGTGAATTACCCTAAATCGCCAGGAGCGATTTAAGCACAATTTCTACACACAGTCCCAGTTAATGCTCTTAACATTAACAGTGATCGACGGACTCCACGGAGTCTGAGATGAACGCCACAACTAACTGGCAATTGAGTTCGTACTTTCAGATTTCAGCATTTGTCGTTCCTGTGATATGATTTGTGGCCGAAGTTCGTCGCGTACGCATATCTGGTGAGTGACAACAAGTACGGGACCGTTTGTGTGTTTCCGACGAATTCTGACCATGTTACTGGGATATCCGGCGATTGATACTCACTAATATGGATAAGATTGATTCAATTTTCTCTCGGCTTCCAGGAATGGCACACAGATCGATTCATCTTTGTAGCCTTACCTGCCTTTTGCTGTGCACTGTTGCTGCAATGTGGTTTTCATCGCTTCTTAATTGTTTGAAATACTCGATTGATGTTAGCCAATGTTCTAACTCTCTTTTTTCCCCTCATATGGTTCGCATACTCACAGGATTGCGGTTTTCGCCCTGGAACTGCTCAAGGATGAACGTATTGTGATTGTGGCTGAATTGCGACAGGGCTATTCAGAAGAAGCAGCTTTCACATGGATGTCGTTGGTCATCCAAGCGGTGGACAGTATTCATCAAGTCAGCATCTATTCTCTTGCTCTAGTTCAGCAGAACTCGCTACCTCGAGTGAGTTTTGTGCGTTACTTGTCCAACGTGAAAAATGCGAGCTGTTGTTATGAGTATGTTTTTAGCTTATCCTTTGATCTTTATGATTTGATCTACGTGAATACCCGCTATTTGTCTGATGCGAAATCAATTGTTCGGTTGTTGAAAATTACCAAAAAGTGCAACTTCCGATGTCCAACGTTTTGGATGTTGGACCAGTTGTGAACTGTGTTCCCTCCACATCAGTATTTAATGCGTTTGTCCCTTAAACGGTTTGACAAAAATAAGCGAGTCTGCTCTCAAAGCGCACGTTCATGTTAAACACGTTACTTTGCACAGACTGGCTGCATCTCTGTTTCCATGTGCCGCTGATCTGATATCAGCTCACCCTGAGCGAATAAAACAGTTTTTGATTTGTTTACAGTTGGTATTATCGTCTCGATGGTGGTAGTGGTTCACGTGACTATTGGATATCGGTTATTTGTTTAGTTACCTTTTCTTATTCGACACCGTTTATGTTTCACTAATATACCCGACTCAGTATAGATCCACTATGTCACGTATGCTGATCGACAATGACCACAACTCCCATAGCACGGAATTTCGTTTCGGGAATTCGTGTCGATAAGGACGGTTTTAGAGTAACAGATTCACTGAATGCATAAACATTCCTATAATGCAAGGTTGTGTGATTTATTTCCCAATATGTCATCATCATAACAGCCATGTGCCTGACTAAAAGATACTGTGGCTCGGGCCGCCGCTCACCTCATCAGTGGCGTGGAATATCCTAGAAGAAGAAAACGTTGTTAGAAAGATTAGAGTTATAATAATATTAATAAGAATAATAGTAGGACTAGCCGAAAAAACTGGAAATAGTATCGATTCATTTTGTCTCATTGATTGCGATACACCGTTTTGCAGCCTCAAAATGCAAAGTGCTTCTGCAGGATTGTTGTGATTACATAGATTTAATGTTAGATAATGAAATCGTGGAGGTTGTTGACCAGTTTGTATACCTGGGAAGCTGCATCAGTGGTAACGGCGAAGGTGTGGGGAATGAAATAGAGGCGCGTATTTCCAAGGCTAGGGCGGTGTTTACTAATCTGAGGCACCTATGGCGACAGAGAGGTATTTCCCTGAAACTTGAGGGTCGCGTGTATCAGACAGCAGTCAGGGCTGTATTACTGTACGGCAGCTAAACATGGCCCCTCAGGGTAGAAGACGTGAACCATCTTCAGGTATTTGACCACCGATGTCTGCGTTCGATCGCTAGTATCGGGTGGCACCACCGAGTGTGCAACAAGGAGGTTAAGAAGCGGGTGTTTTTTGTTCAGTCACCACATTTGCACAGACTTAGATGGTTAGGTCATGTACTAAGGATGCCAGCTAGTCGTTTGCCACACCGAGCACTGTTTGCCGACGCTGCGGCCGACTGGTGCAAGGTGCGAGGTGAACAGCTGATGACCTGGCGTTATTTCCTCCAGGTAACAGACATTTCGTGACGTCCTCTTTTTTCTCTGGGGTCGCAAAGCAAGCATTGTTGACGACCACAAATTCTACAGCATCTCATCCAGTCGTTGTACCGTTAAAGCACGAATTATATAAAAGTATGTGGTATCGTTCTATACATATCCAAAATCACGTATCTTACACTTACGAAATACGTCTGGATGTCGTTCGATTTTGCAAAATTTGCTTGCTATCATATAACGTGTTAGAACAAGCCTAACATTAGTCTACTTCAAACCATTCTGACCGACGCTGGTTACTCGCTAAGGTCTATCAGAAAGTGCAATCCAGAGAGAGCAGCGAACGTAAAACAAAAATTGAACGCTTATTTTTTCTTCTCCGCAGGGGTATGATATTTTCGCTGTGACTAAGCGTCACCTAAGCACAGCTGTTGTTACATCGTTTGTTGTTCTCTCATTAAAACAATTATTCAATTCCCTCTTCGAAAAATCACGTATCCTCCGTCAGTTTTAAGCTACTCTACCACTACCAGTGTGCTTGAGGAACAGCATTCATCGGCTGCATGAAAACAAGCCTAGGATAGAAGAACACCTAACGAAGTGATTAAATTGAACGTCGATGTCCCTATTTCTCCACAGAATTTTCTAAGCACTGAGCACACAGTTCAGCTAGCCGTGTTTCGTATAATCGATTGGCAGAGGCGTGTAAGATTTCCACGTTTCGTTGAAGTCCCATCTATCTGGAACCACAACCCACCCTTGTGTGTTCAGAAGAGTTATGATTTATTTGTCCTTGCTCCACTATGCAAAAGTGTAGACTGTTTTTTTGTCTTACATGTGAGCGCATTCATTAGTTGAAACACTTCAAGCCAACATTATGACGATTGCATGAGGTGCCAGGAAATTTGTTACTACCAATACGGTTTACTTTGTGTTCAACTTGATCGCGGGCAACATTTCCCCTTCGTGATAGCCGTATCCAGTGTTCCGTTCATGCCACGCACGTGGTTCCCGTTGCGAGAACATTAGCGAGTCAATCTGTTTAATAGGAAAGACTTCCGATGTTAGTTGTCTTCGCAACCTAACTACACACATACTTCCCCGGAATATGATTGGGTGGTCAGAAAAGTATATACCTTGCGTTTGATGTCATGGAATCTTGCATCCTCTGACACGCTTGTAGTTTTGCATCATTCTTTCGAGGTCCAGACATTCAACTTGTCAATCGTTAGTAGAATACGGTCTTACTACATGCTTTTATCATCTGTAGAGCTCACCACTTCACTCTGATGATTATTTTCCTTTGCTACATCCCGAAACTCTAAGTATGGATAAGTCCACAATGACCTTGATTCGAATTGAGATCGAGGTTTATTGTAATGGGTCCATTTGTGTTCACCTCATTAGGTCTAATTATCTCGCCTGTGGACTTATAGTCTAGACTTATTTGTCCAAAGCACTCTAGCTAATTATTTTGTCAGACAAAACACATCGTCGCGTAACTCACAACAATCACTGTTGTCTGCACTCCTCACTCTCTAATGGAACCGGACACGGACACTATTCATGCATTCTAGCTCCAAGAAATATCAGTATACTTGTTTGAAACAGTTCTGGGAAGACTAATGCCATGCAGCCTCGGCCTTCTCTGACGTACCTCGTTTTAAAGCGGTTTATGTCTCTACTATTTAAGTGCACAATGCAATTTTTATCCAGCACATTTCTTAAAAAAATGAGACTGAAGCCTGTCCTCACTTAACGTATTTGTTTGTTTCAGACCACGAATTGTCTGATTATAACAATTCTCGAGTAACGTATCTCTCCGAAAGTTCGGTAGTGAGATGGTGACGTGGAGGCTGTTTAATGTTCATCGACTTTCAAACATTTAAATTGTTTGTATAGTTTAGTCGTGCATTCCAGATGCCGCCACTGTTTCTGACTACACTTAAGAATGTCATGTTTTTTCGACTTCGACTTCTTTTTATCGGTCTGGTGATATGATTTGTGCATCCTCTTTTCCGTTTTTTCGCTTTTCGAGACCCCTTTCGGAGGAATCAACTATCACGCGGTCAAACGTCTATTCTCCGAGGGTCAGCTGCATCCATGTGTGCTTCTTTTGTGTCCTCATTCTGCCATACAAAACCTGCCGCAACCTCGACAGCCACGACCCAGTCTTGTTGGACCCTCTGCTATCATGTGCGGCCAGGTAGTGCAAGGTGTACGAATGGCCGAAGCACGTGGTCGTCCGATTCCGCCGTGCACTGCCGCACCGTCAGTCGGGCCAACGCCTAGTGCTCCGGATGGCCGCGTGAGTTGGACCAGTTACTATCCACAGGATATGCAAATAGCAGTGACACACAGCATCCATCCCTTAATTGTCGCTATCTGGTTTATTAATCATTGTCTCTATCGATCAGCAGTAGATTGCGACATTGGTTCCTCTTCATCAAAACTTGTCGCTAGTACTACCATCTTTCATAGGAAAGCGTATCATTGGTCGCCAGACTTACTAACGTGACGGTCCAGATGTTAATTGTGTGGACTGAAGCGAGAGCTATGAGTTCGATGAAGCCGCTGATTTCGAGCTTGTTACAGTCAGTAGGTCGTTTTTTGAAGTTGGCGTTGGTAACCACTTAGGAATGTGCTCAGCCATACGTTGATGCAAACGCCGATCTGTCCTGCCTATGTAGACGTCATTGCAACTGCAATTGAACTGGTAGATTACGTGGGAGACAGACTGATCGGTTGAATGGGTATCGCCACTATGACGAGCCAAGCCTCTAGTGCTTAGCAGGATGCGTAGTTGAGCCGCTGGGTAGGTGTGTTGCAACGCCGATATCAATTTGTGACTAACGTTGTTAGTCAAGTGGTCACCTTTGAATTGAATTTGCAGAAATATGTTCTTTTTCTGCGCACTGCGGCTTACCACTTTTGGTTCTTTCATCTTACTGTGGATATCCACGAACCTTTCAAGGTAGTCGTTATCCACCAGCGTTTGCCTAATAAACTCTTGTATTACTAATAAGTAGTGTGGCAGATTTATGAATTTAGGTGAAACCCAACTGTGAAAAGTCAGGGCTTCGGCTGGATTCGAACCAGCGACAGACACACCATGCCTCAACGCGGCAAGGGCTCTACCAGCTGAGCTACGAAGCCACGCCAGGTGCTCGGAAATTTCACATTTGGACTGCTGTGCAAATCATTCTGGCTCTATGGAATAAGGTTTTCACTAGCCCTCGTTTATAAGCAATAGATGTGAAACTGGAGAACTGTAAATATTGTCCACTCCAAGTTGGCTTACGATAAACAGATCCTTGTAATGTACCGTCTTGACGTCTGGTTATAAGAATGTCTAAGAACGGCAAGCAATTATTAACTTCCACCTCATGAGATACAGAGAGGTTTGGGTGGAGGGAGTTCACATAGTTATAAAATGAAGTAAAAGCACATTCTTCAGTGAAAACTAAAATATCGTCCACCTAATGTTTGTAAAGGAGGACCTTCGAGATCCTTTCTTGAAATTGTCTTTCAAGCATTCCCAAAAATACATCCGCCAATATGGGA
Source organism: Paragonimus skrjabini miyazakii (assembly GCA_014338405.1). Lineage (NCBI taxonomy): Eukaryota > Metazoa > Platyhelminthes > Trematoda > Plagiorchiida > Troglotrematidae > Paragonimus > Paragonimus skrjabini miyazakii. The sequence goes on from JTDE01000593.1 coordinate 91,496, forward strand.
TCCAGTGGGCTACCCATGGCTACACCATCAACTTGTCTATGGTTAACACCTTCGAACTCAAACAGAATGTTTTTTGCACAAGCAAAAATAAGATCCTTAAGAAGATCTAATGGAATATCTACATTTACATTTTGACTAAAAATAAAATCACATAAAAATTCAACGGTTTCACGCAGCGGTGCATTAGTAAATAGAGTCTACGTCGACCGAGTACATCATCTGTGGACTTACTGAATTGTTCTTCAAAATTTCTGCTAGCTCAAAGGAACTACGAACATAATTGGGGGATAACAATTCACGAACGGGTTTAGGAATGTCCGCTAACCATCATGCCAGCTTGTGGTATGCCGAGTTGTTCATGGATAACATCAGTTGTAGTGGGATACCCGTCTTATGGGTTTTTGGCGAACCTCTCATCTTCGATGTCTGTGTGCCTGTTGGTTTCAGTTTCTTATAGTGAATCTCAGAAATATATCCATGCAGCATCAATATTTGTAGTTTCCTTGATATTTTTGTTTTTCAATCAGGAAATTGTTACTAGGCTTGACATCCAATTTGAATTTCCGTGCATCAGAAAAATACTACATGTTTGTTAACAAAGAGGAACTGTGTTTTTTCTGTAAAGAAACGATCGTTCAATCGCTAAAAGTCCTGGATGAATGGGGCCGAACAATATAATCGTAAAAGGCATTTATTTTTGATCGTGCTACTTTTTTCTCAACGAAACGCTGACATTCTTTGCTTGATATCTTGTTAATCTTTTTAGACCATGTCGCCATCCGTTGCTGTAAACTAACTAATATGTAAGGGAGCATAGGGGATGTTGGACCAGTACGAACCCGATATACATGTAAAATAAATTGCCTTCTCTCTAGATTTGCTGCACTTGTGGAGGTTTACACGGATGGTATGTTTACTGGCCTGCAGATGATAAAACTGTGCGGTTGTTGTTTTGCCTCTCTGTATCAAATGCTTTGTTAGGCATCGGTCATTATGGGGTGGGCGATTCAATTGTTTGATAGAAATTCCTACAATTCTTGGTTTCACTGGCTAAGTGCGCGTCGGCTGCCAATGAATGAGTTGGGTTTTTTTGGATCACACCGTCAGGTAGAACCATTCATTACTATACCATTACCTGTAAGTATTTGTCATTTAGGTGTGAACGGGCGTTTCAGGATAAGTATACCCCTGTCATCGATGTAGTTTTGTACACATATTTAAATCGCTTCACAGTATTCGCGGATTATTTCTACCTGCTTTGTTACCTAATCTTGTTCTCACAAAATATCTTCCAAGTTATCGTGACTAAATGATTCTCAGGATTATAAAACTGCAAGCACTTTTGGATCCGTAATTTGCACTTGTGAAAAAACGATAATAGATATAATAGTAAATCTTCATGAATCTTATAAACAGTAATCAATAAGAATACAAGCAATATTCTCCATTAAGCGTAGTCCAACTTGGTGTTAATGTATGAGGACGAGGTCGCATCTCTTTTTATCACAACTTCATGCTGATTGTCCAGTTTTGCTCGGTATCTAGAGTATAAAATGTCCAGTCAGGCAAATTCTCAATAGGCACACGTCTTCACTTAAATTCTAGTAAAGCAAACAGTCCTCGGTATTTAACAGTGTTCACTTAGGTGTTGATTATCAAGAAGCGAGTATATATATGTAAATTGCAGAGTTTATGATCTGGAGTCTTGTAGTTCTCACTTCCTGTCCGCATTGCTACCTACGTCATAGTAACTGTTCCCGTCCAACAACACTATAGGAATGGATACATATGAGGATTTACCAATGAATATTCGAAGAAGTCAAAAAGTGACATTCTTAGCGTTTTTCACCGGGAATGTCATTCTTGCTACTGTTTGTCTTCTAGCTGGGCTTGTTGCTTTTTATTTGTTTACAGCTTAACGTATAGCTTGTTGAGAACTGGTGAATTCATGAATAAAGGAATGGCCAAACTTTTAAACGGGATCACGCAACCAAAAATCGAGTTCATGTCCATATGTCGACTACTCGGTTACTTACCCTTAATTTAGACGTTGTCCATCTGGCTTATTCAAGTCAGAAGTCTCATTTCTTGGGTTACCGATTAGCGTTTACGGTCTTCTTTCTAGACCAGCTTTCAATCCGGCCAGCGGCTTTGACTAAAGTTTCAAATGTGTTGAATTGGTTTTGTTTAATATGGTGGTCAACACACTCATCATACAAACATGAAGGCTGAAGTGCTGTTTAGTTGGTGTAAGATGAGTTCGGTCGGTGACTGGTAGTTAGAGGCAGTCAATCGTACTGTTACGGTTACCAGAACAAATTTTCTCCGAATTATTTATCCGTACGCATCGAAAGCTCAGTCTTGACGATAATGCTTCGCGATTTGTGCTATTTCGTTTATCGAATTTCGTGTGCTTCATCAAGTGAATGGTTTGCAATCTCTGAATCACAGTAAAGTGTATTCCTTTAGTTATGTTCTTTTTCCTTCTAAAACCTGGCACGAATTTAGTCAAAACAGAGAGAAAACATGTCGCGCCAGCTGTAAACATTTCGGCCTGCTCTAGTTGCTAGTTAACACACGGCCAGCAAATTTTATATACACTGCACATAACAACATTTGAACGAACCAATCATAATTTCAACCTTTTGCGCGTCAATAGTGCAATCATTTCCATGGCAAAGACATTGATTTAGTCAGTGCCTTCTGTGCACACAAATCCGGATGATGTCTGACTAACATTGCTTCACTTTCGGGTTAGAATTGCGTGACGATATATTGAACGATTTGGTGGGATTAACTAGGTGACTGTTTGCTGAATTATGTTTGGCGGCCGACGAAGCCGGGTTCCTCGAGGTCGTTATAATCAACAGGTCTTGTTTTGACATTGCCGTTTATAACCATTAAGGAATGTAGTCTGCCATGTGTTGTTACAAGCACCGATCTGTTCTGCCTATGTAGATACAATTGTAATTGAACTAGTATATTACGTTAGCGTCTGATGAGAGTAAATCTAAATATTTATATCTCGCGATATGTCTTCTTTTTGTTTATACTGCACTTGGGATTAATGAACCTGATTTGATGTATCATAACTGAATTGTGTATTTACAATCTGATACCTCGTAAACTCATCACTGTTGGCTATTAACTTTCACTTCACCCTTTCCGTTACTGTAGTTTCAGTTGTTAACTGAAATCCTTATTTGGCGAGCCACTCATACACCGGATGATCGTCTTTTCACGGTGTATAATCCGAAAGGCCAAGAAGCCTGCACTCTTACTTGCGCTCAGCTACTGAGACGCAGTGAGCGCTTGGGCTGCATGCTCTTGGAAAAAGCCAAAGCCAATGTGGGCACGGTAATTGCTTTGGTGTATCCACCAGGTCAGTTGCTAGTCACCGCTGTTCGTTTTTCTGCTCATATACACACAGCCAATTGCTTCAGTTAACTCTTGTGGAATTCCCAACGACTATGTTTGAAAAATGTTTCTGTATTTAGTTGCTAGGATCCATTTTTAAATGCCTACACGGCTAATTGGACGCGTGATTGTCATGAACTTTCCGTACGTGTATTTGAATTAGCGGTAACACAGTGCTTGTTCGAATCCGGATTACTACAATTGTCCCTACTAAATGAATGATTTGGCTAATCTTGATAATGAGGGAAATGTCTATTCTTTTGTCAGCACATTGAATATATATATATATATATATATATATATATATATGAATATATATATATATATATTGAATATATTATAACATAGCACACCAGGCGTCCCATTTAACTTCCTCTTTCAACATGCGCATGTGGATAGCGGTATACAGTTGCTATAATTGTTTGACTGTAGACCTGATCTGTAATCACTGGAGCACCCTACATTTCATCTATACAAGGTTGCATGTGTCTACTCTGCCAGCAGGGTTGAAGACGTCTCAAGGTGCGACTGCTTACCTGTGATAGGCTCACTGAAACAATGCTTTGATACCCAGTAACTGAGAGAAAATTCTATCCTAAAAGCATATAAAGTATCTCTCTTCGATAAACGACTCAAAAATACGTACCCGATTAAACTGTGTTCAGTATGACCGAAAGTATGTCCCTTCAAGTTAGCCGCATGTTTGTTCCTCACTTTTTTTTAACCAGTGAGACTCACTTTTCAAACAGTATGCCTTGTTTTCTCATGGTTCTGCAAATAATCAACTTTCTTCATGAAAATTGCCCACAACCTTATCACCATGCTTGAAAAACTCTTCAGTTGAGATCGTTACATGCCATTTGTTTTCGTGGGAATTTTTTTGTTACGGGTCGTAGTTCGGATATGTGGATTATTTCAAAGTCTGCATTGCCCACATTTGATTGCAACTTTCACATGCAAATAAGCCCTCCGACTACCCCACTTTTGACATGGGGACTGATTAACAGTGAACAGCCATGTCCTCGTTCGTCTGATCGTAGGTGTGCATCACGTGAACACTCGTCAAACCTTTCACAGGATAAATCGCATCCATCAACGGTTCCTGAACCCAACCCTAACTCAGACTGGCTTCTGAACTGTGTGTTTAACTACGAGAATATTTCTTCCACTCATTGTTCATTCTCTAAAATATTTTTTTGAATCGGAACCACACGGAATGTTACACGGCTAGTCTGAACACGAAACATCCTTTTTGTACCTATATTAAGTAGTGAGCTATTCTCTTTGTTCGATTGTTACCCACGTTCGACACTTTGTTACGTGAACCAACAAGCATTAATTTTTAACCCCCTCTGACTCGTGTTTTATCGACTAGTACTTGCTTAGGTTGCGTTCACCTTCCCGCTTTTGATTTTATATTGTCCTCATTCGATTTTGGAAAATTTAGAATCCGGCTGGACTCGAGCCAGGGTCAGAAACAACATACATTTACACGGCAAACACCTTATCGTCCGAAACCCGACTCTACACCAGGAGCCCAGAATTTTCGTATTTTTATTCAATTTCCCACTCATCCCATTATGTCATACGCAATAAAGCCGTAGATTATGTAAGATCAGCCGGAAACCAGACTTTACTTAATCGGGTCTCTTCTAAATCAAAAAGTATACTACACTACTCATCATTAACCCTGTTTTCATTTACTGGAACAAGTTAAAGGTAAAATATAAGCTATCTTGTGTGGCGACGTTTCCTTCGTAATTCAACAGTTGCTTTCGTGATTAATTGTCAATAATCAGTTTGAACAGTAAAGATGTGATGGTGATCAGATCACGTCTTAATCATTTTGAAGCCCAGCAGTCAGCACAGTAACCGAAACACAGAGTGAGCGGTAAGTGAACAAACTAACTGTCAAATACTAAGGTGGAATGATTACTATGATCACACCGGACCAAACCGGTAAGGTTGTGAACTGGCAGATAAAATCTGTTAGGTTCAATAGCTTAGAGTTTATAATTCCAAACTGTAACCTTTCTATTCTGCGATATCTTCACTTTGTTAATCACTGTGAATTTTGTTTACACGCTGTTAATGAGTTTTTTGGTCATATTGCCCCGTTTTGCTCCAACTTCACGCGAACATCTGGTGTACTCAAGGGGACTTTTACACAAGCGATGTTACCGGTAGTTCCAAGCCTCTGGATAATTTAACGTAAATTTCCTTTCACCGAAAGAAGGCCACATTGTGCCTTTTGGTTTATTCTAATGGACAGAAAATGAATGTGAATGACTTTCCACGCTCAACCCTAGTTGTTTACGGATGCACACAACATACGTTGATATGACAGACGTTGGGGCCAGTTAACATCGACTAACCGAATCGGATATGGCATGTAAAGGGTCACGGTTCATCCCGTATCAATTGCTTTGATGTCCTCATAAAGAAGTATACTCCTCAAGTGACCATTCTCTATACGAACTCGTCGTATCTGCCACCTCTCCGACTAACTGGACACTATATCTGGAATCCTGTACACTGTTGAGCAAGAGTTGAGTTTCACATTCAACAAAAGACCCCTTTAATAAGATTTGTCATTTTATTGTAAGACGACTTAAACTGGACAATGTCGGCCGATCGAGGCTTTTTATCTTGGAGTGTGATTAATATGAATAGGCAGTATTTTAAGTGATAGTTAAGCATTAGTGTGAACTGCTGATGTATTGCTAGCTATGATGATGATGATGATAATGTTCCTACCCTAAGTTCTTGTATATCGAACCATTAATGACGCGATCCAGAAATACCAACTAACTCTTTCTAAATGACTGGATAGCAGGCGGTACACGGATTGAATCGTCATCATCTTAGAGTGTGAGCATTCCCATTTCGTCGCCGAATCGCACGCTTCTCATTATGCACACCTATCGTTTCAATTTGCAATCAGTCGGCCGATTTTGACTACTGACAGTCAACATGCTGAGCTTGATGGAATGAGCACGACGTAATGGTGACTTGATGTATGAACAGTATTCACTGCCAAATAGTGGAATATCAGTACTTACTACCTACTTCATTCACTCAAGATAAACGGACGTTCAACCAGCGCACCCGTAACGAATAAGGGTTAGCAGCCTTCCCCTTTTTAGTCTCGAATCTGAGAAGTCTTTGTGTGTTACTTGTCTCTGTCCATTTTTGTTTGCGAATGTATTCCTCATCTTTGCATTACTTCTTCTGCGATAGTATTCGTCGAATCTTCTGATAAGAAAATGGCAGCGAACTCCTTATAATCTTGCGAATAGTGATCTTCGGAAACATTGACGTCAAACATCTCACTTGGTGGTGGACTACTGTGCTTCACTCACTTGACACTAAACTCTTGTCTCGCTTAGAATCCGTCAGTCTCACTATTCTGAGTATTCGTTGAGTGTTCATGGATGATAATTCGGTCGTGCCCAATGTGAAGTCAATGTCGTAGTGGTCAACACGGTTGCCTCATGAAAGCCTGGCCGGAATTCTAGTTCCGATCGTTGAAAGGATATGCACTACTGATGAGAACGAAACTCGAGTCTCATCATCATCATCATAGACAGCAATACTTCAGTGGTTCACATTGATGCTTAACTGCCACAAGTGTTTCTTTTCAAAAGGGGCCGACTGGAAACTGTATGGGAATGCGACGGCTGCGATCAATGGTGGGTGTTGTTCAAGCTGTGTGAAAAATAGAATCTCCTACTACTCATCAGTATTCGTAAAACATTAGCAATGTTTTTGATGGTTTGACGGTTTTCGGGGCCGATCGATATGTAGATGCTGTTCATCGGGTTATCACACCACGGCCATTTCACACGGTATCACACCTTAAAATTTCAACTTTATTACTTTCTTGGTTTATCACTGTGATGCTGTCACATCTAGACCTAAATTGTGGATAGTCATTTTCGCAAATTCTGATTATTTGGCTTTCTATATGTTTCCATTTTATGATGAAATTGTGTTCGCCCTCACTGTTTACCTTCCCATACAAAACACCTGATCTATCTATCCACTGTTGTTGAACTTTGGTCAAAAATGAGTGATTTTATACTCATGCGGTAGGTTACAATTCTTATTCCAGTATGTCACATATCTGCCACTCCCTCTTTCGTTCCATACTCAGTTATGTTCACTAACCATTTCCTGCCTGACCATCCTTCTGCTTTCAGCTGTTCTTTCTGTGTCCGTGGAAACGAACTCAGATTGTGCATGTGAGAGCGAGTTTTTTTCGTTCTTGTTTCTGAGATCCTCATGTTGTGTTCACTAAACGTGTACTTTATGCTCAATGTCCAAACATGTCTAACGTCATTTTCAGTTGAGCTTATTTCCAGTTCCAGAATCGGTTTCTCATGCCGGATTTCAACATCCCTTATCGGTACTTAGGTTGTCGTTGAAACAGTTGTGTAATTCCCAAACTCACCAGAATGTATAAGCAAAGTAACCGTGACATAAGTGAATCATGTTTCTTTTACAGAATGCGGTAAAAAAAAAGTTGAATTAATTTACAATTTGTGAATTTGTTGATTTAACTAAATTTTCATTCTTTCTGTGGATCGTGGTGGGATGAAGCCTCTTTCGAAAGCCTATCCGAATATAAAGGATGCAATCAAATATGAGTGATGTTCAACTTGAAATCCCCGTCTACTCAACGGGAATGAATGATCAGTGTTTAGATTGTCAGTATTTTTTAAACTCTAAAATGGACTATCTTCCTTCTTTCAATTACATGTAATTTGTTACCTCACACTTCAAGTTTCAGAAAAAATCAGTGACACTCATGTTTGTATGGTGGTTGTTTCGAAAATTCAAACGTTTGCACAAAAACAAATTTACTTTAAAGCTAACATGCTCTGTCCAATTATTTCACCTTTCATGTGTGACTCATTCGACAGATAATGTATACCTGATAATATGTCAGTACATGAATTGTGGTCAGTGCCTGTTATCATTACTCCCACTGACATCGCTGATCACTCCGGACTTGTTTGCCATAGGTTCATCGACTAATTAATTCTCTCACCAATTGTGAAGCCTACACTCTTTTAATCTTTGAAGCTAATTGATACATTTCCTTCTTGATCTCTGCTGACTTTTGGCATTATCGACACATGTGTAAGTAAGATTGGGTTACAAACGTCGTGTATGTCTGTCACATTTTCCTTCGCTACCAATACGTATATTTGTACCGCCGAGTCTCTTTCTGATGTCTTTATGGTTTTCTACTGGAACGGTTTCATGTTTCGTCACTCAACACTAGAAATTCAGATTGCACTGTTATTTTCTCCAAATCTGAGCATTCACTTTCTTTCCTCGTTAATAATTGAGTTTTGCTGTTTACCCACCTGCTTCCAACACGAATTTTGTTGCAGACGTTTAACACAGTCCTTGACTAATCTGTGTGGAAAATCGTTAAACTGCATGCTACTCAAATGCTTTTCATCATTAAGCTGTCATGTGTATTTTTTACTGATAAAAATACTTAAATCAGTGTTGCACATTCACAATTACTGGCCACAATAAAGCACAAGCACGAAAAGATTTGAACCGTTGGTTTCCAAACGTTTGGTAGTTATTTTGACGCAACTGTTTGTGGAGAAGTTGAATATAGATCGCTTATTTTTATTTATGAAAACCATTCAATCTTGTCTTGTAGTCTCATGTTACTGATGATCGTTCACCGATCACCATTTTTGTTGGTTATCTGTGGAAAAAAACTGCATATACTGACGAAATCAGAGTGCACTCTATAGTTATCACAACGTTTTGACTTCATGAGTGAACCTGCGGGTTGAATTTTCTCATGTTTCAATACTGTCGGATATTTCATACTAAACGAGCTCAGACGTCGGGTTCCCAGGTTTTATTAGGGCATTTGAAAGATAATAATCAAAGTAGAGTGGTTGTACTGAGAAAAATATCTGTTTTGATTGTCATATTCGCACTTCAATCACACTAGGGCGTTTGCATAGTTGCATTTGTGAAACGGCGTTCCACTAACAATTTCTATCTTCTATTGGTACCACTCATGCTTGTGCTATTCAGGGTTTTGTTGTTGTGATATTTTCGCTGCAAACTGTCTAACTTACTTGGACTTGACTTATTTCATTTTGCTTTCAATTCTGTATAACTTAATAGTAACAACGTTGTCTGTCAATTAGACAATTGTATGTTTAGGTCCCGATGATCTCATCTACACCTGACAAGGTTTAGTTAGTTTAACATATGCGATTGAGCCCATGATAAGACAGCCTGTCAGTCTCCCCTAAACTTTTACGTCTCCCGTTTAAGTTTTTTACGTGCTTCATCGTCTCTCGTGTCCTCTGTTAGAAATGTAACGTATCGGATGAAGGTACACATTATATATATATAATTCCTATACACTGATGCCAGTAAGGTAACAGGTAGTATTTTGGTGTTTTGAGGGGCTATGTTTTAGGTTTCTAATGATTGACCAATACATTAATTGAGTGCAATTTTTGTCTGAGTCTGATTTTACCCAGTCCACAAAACATGTGGTCATGCTCATCACTATCGTGGTAATTCATTGTAAACATACAGTACTTTGTGCTAAGGTCTATTACTGTTTCATTTACCCCTACTGTACACTTATTGTCTAGGCACGGAAATGATTTGCGCCTTCTATGCATGTTTACTCATTGGAGCAATCCCCGTACCTGTTCGACCGCCCCCTCGTTTGGATTCGCCCGCACCTAGCACAAATCCAGCCAGTCCTTCGGTGCCCGGTTCTAATATGCACCTATCTGGTCCCCCTGGATCCGGATCCGCTTCCGGGCTGAGCCAACCTGGGCTTGGAGGCAGTAGTTTGTCTACATCCGGTAGTTGGGCAAACATTCATTTTCGTCCCGCAGCTCCAAGTTTCGAAGCCTCCATGGAATTGGTTTGGAATGTGGTCAAGCACTCGAATGCCTCAGCGATACTGACACAACAAAGCCTCGTAAAATTACTTAAATCCAAAGTTAGTTATCATGCTCCATGTTTTTCACACCATTTCAACTATCAATCTGTCTTTCGCAACTTTCCTCCTGTTCCACTCCCTTCTTCTGTTGTTCTTCCATCACCCCCAGGAAGTCACCAGTAAAATACCGTTCAACAATTGGCCTTTGATTTTGGATTCCGAGGAGAGTTTTCGTAAAAAAGTTACCCCACTACACCAAAACCCATGCATGGAGCAGCCAGTCGCCTACCTGGACTTTACCACTTCAACGACCGGTTAGTCTTTTTGACGATTAAAATCGATATCCCCCATGTTCACCGGAAGTTAATTGATTCTTACATCTGTTCAGACACATGACTACTCTGAAATGATCGATGTTTTGGTATTGTACATAATGTTGTTGAGTCAGCTCCTCGTTGTTGAAAACTACTGCATGAAACTCCGTTCCGTTCTGTTGAAGGAATCCATTATGCATACTTTTTTTATCCGCTGTCATTTTTCGATCCCAGTTCCAGTGATGCTTGCAGTTCTGTGTTCATAGAAGCCAATCAGTTAGTGTGATCCCAATGATTTTCTACGGGACTACGACCAGTTGATTTGTAGGACCAGTGTCTGTATTGTATAGTAGCTTGAATGTTCCTCTCAGTCGATCAGGGTATTACCACCTTGAACTCTCCCTGTATTTCGGGCCAGAGAATTCTGCGAACAGATCTTCTGATTATTCAACCCATTGACCACGTCGTCATGGAGAATTAACTCACGTCTTCCAGTTACTAGCTCATGGTTAGCTGAGTCAGCATCATATTAGAATGCCTATTCTAGCATACTTTCTAATTAAGCTTTTTGAGGTTGATTTATTACTCGTCAACGCAGCCTCCTCTGCACCTCCACATTGAACACAAGTTGGCAGTTCTCCAAGTATAACCGGTCCCAAATCTGTAACAGTCCGTTCAGTCCCGAAGCCAACGTCTTAGGTTTGGTACCTGCTAGTAGATGTTCATATATTCTGCGTACTTGAGGGTGTTGTTGATTGACCAATACGTCTTTATCGGCAACCAATATTGCGTTCACGGGTATGGCTTCAGTCGGCAGCTCATTTTCCTGTGTCGGTCGCGACAGTGCGTTAGGTACCTCATTGTTCGTGCTGTTGACATGTCCGATGATGAAGTTGAACTCTTGCAGTCAAAGTGCCCAGCGTGCCAGCCGTCCACGCGGATCCTTCGCTGTCTTCAACCAGATCAGGGGTTTGTGGTCGGTCTCGATATGAAAGTTTGTCGCTATCGGATAGGTCCTCCACTTTTCCAGCGCCCAGACGATAGCTAAGCCTTCCTTCTCCGTGGTGGAATATTTTCTCTCTGATTCCTTCAGTACTTGGCTGGCATACTCAATTGTCTCCGGCGGTTGTGAAAGAACTTCCCCACTCCCTAGATCACTTGCATCAACTGACACCGTGATTGGCTCATTCGGTTTGGGGATCGTCAGGCACCGTCGAATGCTAGCAGCTTCCTGTTTGAGTTCGTTGAATGCCACCTCCAAGTCCTCAGTCCATACAAATTTCCTGTTCTTCCTGAGCAGTTACAAGATTGAATATGCTTTCTGGGAAAACCCCGGCGTAAATTTCGAATCGTAACCGACGATTTCGAAGACACACCTCAGTTGCCGCTTCGATTTTGGTGTTGGGAAGTTCTTGATGGATGTTAACTTCTCTGGCAGTTGGATTTTTCCATTACCAACCGTATGTCCCAAGCAAATGATTGAACCGCGGGCTATTTGGCACTTCTTACTACTCAAGTTTAGACCGGATGCATCGATTCGTTGCAACGCCGATCGCAGCCTATCCACGTGTTCCGACACTGTCTTGGAGAATACAATGATATCGTCTCCGTATACTGTTACTCCCTCCTAACCTTCCAAAATGCGAAGCAGGAGACGTCTGAAGGTAGCTGGAGCGTTGCACAGGCCAAACGGC
>JTDE01000593.1:108807-128748 GCA_014338405.1 Paragonimus skrjabini miyazakii
CTGCTGCATGCAGCAGATGGGGCGACACGGTTTATACCGCGGGACGGCCGATGTAGTATGGAATTACTTGTGTTATGGTTATTCATAGTTATGTGTGAGCTGAGATATTGCCAGGGCGCCCAGACCTAGACAGGAGATCGATTAGGATTCTCAGCCAGAGCCTTTGACTCAAAAGCCTGTACCGCAAGGCAGCGGTTTGGTGGCAGTATACCAGAACTAGTGCATTTTTCGGAGAAAGATGCCAACCTTCTTCCAATCCCCAACCTGGAGGACCAGGAGACTGGTTTGTCAGACCTCTACCTATTGACCTGCCTGATATGAGTGACTATCGGTGTGGTGGCCACGCCGTCCAGTTTAGCCCAATAGGTTATCGAGATGCACAAGCCGTCACACAGTGTCAAGGTCCAGTCTCGATGTGACAGGCAACCCTCCTCCACTCACCATGGTTCGATACGATCATTCTCATATATATTTCACTCTTTTTGTGCCAAAGTTTACCGTGACCAGTGAAACAGCTTTACACCTTTCGTTCGGAAACAGCCAAACAGACCGTAGTTAGTGAAACGTTCCTCTCTGCTGTGAATTGGCGATTTAAAATTCAACCCTAACTTGTAGATTTGGACCTGTTTGGTGTGAGATATGAGAAGCCGAGACACCGACACCACTATATTGTTCTGTTTGTGCTAGTGTACGATTCCATTCTCTCATTTCCCCTCGGTTTATTTTTCTGTGAATGTGCATGTTTTGTTACTGAAAAGCCATCCATATTGTCGGTTAGACGAGTAGTCCTGATATGGTTCAAGGTCGTTGACAAGTCTACAGGCGTCGTCATCATCATTTTTTCACCACCGTAGTGAAGTCGCATGTCTCGAACCATGGCGACATGTTCATCAACTTTGTTATTCGTTAAATGTGATATGGGTGTACGTCGTTTATCTGGAGCTCTGATGTGTGACCACATATGCCAGTGGTTTGCATTATCGGCATTTCTGTAACATCATATGGTACACTGTTGTCTGACATCGATCGATTCAGATACGTTTCCAACCGTTTTTTGTCATTGTATGGGTCGATAGTCGATCCTGGGCATCCATTTAGATCTGCCAAAACAACTCTGATTATTTTTTCTAACAATGTGAGTGCCCTATCCAGTCGGCTAATCGAGTGTTAGTGTACGAACAATAAAATCAGGTCACTATTAGTAGTTTAGATAGTGTTTTCACTCGCTGAAATCGTAACTCCTGTTTCACAGCTGTCATTATTCATTAGATATGTGTACCCAGTGAACCTAGACCAATTATCCCATCGTGCGTTCAAGTTAGAAGGTATTACTTCATTTCAGAGCTTTTTTCGACCATATGTGTCGGACTGAGTGTTACTGTCTTCTAACTTCAACATGTGGTATTTATGTAACCGGACTTTTAATTGAGGTTCGCTATCTACACATAAGTTGCAACTACCTAGAAGTCAGTTAATTCCGATCGGGTAATGCTTACTATCCATGCTCATGAACTTCAGGATCTTGGGGTAGAGTTTGTGGATTTTTTGCTACTAATCTTGAAACCTGCTCTGATGTACGACTTCCATTGAACCCAAGATGAACGGCAAAATTGTGTTCTGAAAGTGGATTCGGATCCCAAGTGTGTTGGGCAGTGTGCAACTTGAATTGGCTGGGGTGATATTCATAACCTAGCTTCAGATATGCTTGGAGTAACCAGCCGGCTGTCATGGTTACATGGTCCTGGCTGCCAGTGGCAAACTTGTGGTGAACATTCCTTGGGACCTTGTAGATTTTGTTGTATGAATATATATGGTAATAAAAGGCTCAGGAATGTCCTCAACTCTGACGTACACTGATGCGTAGTGCAGCCAGTAAAGAAATTAGTCCTCGACTCTGGCATAGTTCTGCTCCCTCGGTATCGAAGTCCCCATAACTGCAATGCAACAACCAATAGAAAGCCTAAAGCTTTTCTCCTTACGCATTCACTTGCTGTCTGATCATATTGATTCAAGTGTTACAATATCTTTGCCTTCCAACTAGCGACCTGTCTCAATTGTCTGGCATCTACAGTATACTGTGTTTGGAGGCTGTCTTCATTTTCACTATCATGATTTATTCGTTTCTGTTTTTCTTTTCTCGTTTCAGTTCGTGATGCATTCTGCTCACACTTTACCATGGAATTGGGCACCAGACACATGACCAAACACATGTCATTGCAAAAGGTTAGCTTATTCGTGCTCTAAATTGACGTAACTCTTTCAGTCGTTACATGACCCTACTTGACAGGTTAGATCATATTTAGACTGGGTATTTTCAAGTTGATCAGAACTGGTTATCGGTGGTCGTGTTTGTCAGTGGTTGGCATCGTGAGTCCTATCGATGTTGTACCATTCGCTCACTATCTTTTCTTGTTTAATTAGTCGGGTTATGCTGCAGATTACCAGGGAGCCTCTCTGTTTTTGCTTCTCAATGACCCGGTCCTATTCAGTGTTTTATTCGGTTTGCGGTAACTTCTCTCTCTCTCGTGTGTGTGTGTGTGTGAATGCACATTGGGTTTTTGCATTCGTTTCGCACTACGTTACCCATCTCTCTCTCTCCATGTTTGAAACACATTGCTTTCCGATGATAATCTTTTGTCGATACCTCCACTTTCTATTGTCGGCTGCGCGTTAGCCCCAACCACAATTTCATATCTGTTCCTGACAGTTGCCTGCTCAATCGTGTGTGTGTTACGTTTGACTGTTGGGTATTGTGTATATCGAATTGTAGAATCTACATTCTTGTCGTGAATTAATTATTCAAACTGTTGGGCTTTCAATTATCGGACTTGCTGTTAATTTTGTTTATCCGATTGTTATCCTAACAATCCGGACAAGGTTGTTGATTCAACTGAGTGTTAGTAGACCAAACTACTGTTTTCATTCAGTCTGTATCTATCGGACTGCATTTCTTAGGTTTGTTTCGCGTTCTCGCCTGTTATCATCGACAGCAGCAGCACCGTTGTTTAGTTGTCATTGAAATGTGATGAATTATGAAAATCAAGATTCAACTTTTATATTACAAGAAAAGAAAGGAGTGTGGCTTTATGTGCAAATATCTTATGTGTAAGTTCATACACTCCTCATCAGGGCGTTCACATAACTGAACCCAGCTAGCCGTCATCTCTGCGGTTGTCTTCAACCATCGACTTTACAAATCATCAGGTTCCTCGGTTTTCAGCATGTTGCAATTTGTTTAGCTGTTGAGAGTGGATTACGGTCGTGGACTGCCATCTTCTGATAGCATTCCCCACTGTAACCCCTCAGTACCCACAACCTGTATGCTCTACGTTGTCTGGTTTTGTCTAAACGTTAGCCAGCTCGCTTGATTGACTTCTATGCTGTTAACACAATCCATGTTGTCCTTGCCGCTGTAGTTTACTTGTTTTGGTATGTTTCTGCAATTTATCCACTCATGGTCGAGGGCTGTGCGCTTTTCATTGTTCTCTTCTCTGTCTTTACTAAACTTCCAACTAATCTAGTATCGCGACCTCAGTCTGGCCAGTCTACGCAGCTTGGTCGTGGTAGCTGAGGAGCGACCACGTGTACAATTGACAGCTACCTTTACCAAATTGTTTGCTGGCTTCGGGCTTGTCAGTCGAGCCGTGAGCACCTCGTTCGGCTGCCGTGTCAATTTAGCCATGTGTTTACAGGTCGGTTTCCCAGTACACATTCATTTATTTTTGCAGGTTTTGTGGTAACCCTGTAGAATCTTCACTCCTAATGTTGAGGCTTTTAAGGTAACCCCAAATGAATCGATGAACTGTCCGGTTTTTTTTTTAATCCCCGTTGAATAAACCATAACTAGGATACCAACTGCTGTGAAGGTTACTAATATCTGTTAGTTTGAATGAACACGGTGTACTTCAATTTGCCAGCTCTTACCGATCACGGGTACACAAGGGTACGAAACGCTCATTCGAAAACCGCCACTGCAAGTAGTAGTCTGGAATGTACATCTAGGATCAATACTTCCTCTTCCTCCTCTAACCTATATCAAATTTGTCACCCTATGACTTGATCCTGCTCTCTTATGTTATGTTCCAACTTCTTGAATTCAACAGATTGGCAACTAAATTAGATACTACTGCAGACTGGAAATTAGTCATTTGTGTCCAGGTGATTTTCACTGAGGAGTGTGGTGTCAGCAGTCGATCGATGTGCCTCTCAGAGTACACATCACTTTAATAGTTTGTCTAAACTGGGAAACATGTACATATTGATCGCTTGTTTATTAACAGGTATGGCATAAATCATTTTGGCCACTCTGTCGCAAGCGACGGAGCTCATTTGGTCGGTGGTCTGGCGCATAAGGCTTCGGTCCGTGACACATCGGATGCCGACTCGATCTTTGTTATAACTATTTTTATCTGATGAACTCAAACAAAACAGAAACAATTGACGGTTGATTTAAGAATGTGAGGTGTGAAGCGTTTTCGTCGTAGTAGTGAACTCGTTAAGGTTCTCTTGGATGCGAATATCCTACCTCTTAAAACGTGGTATTGGTGTTCGGTTTGGACTTTCTGTCAAGGTATCACTCACACTTCCATTCTTTAAAATGTAACTTTCTTCGTTCATTTCACAGGGTGCCAGTTCTCCGGAAAGCACAACCGTCTATGTGGACCGAATCAGTTTGCGTAACGATCGGATAAAGTTATTAGAAAAAGGTTCTCCGCACAGTCTGTGTCTCATGGAGTCTGGCAAGGTATGTTGAACGTTCGATGACGATAGAGGCCTCATTCTTATATGTTTCCGTGCTTGTTTGTTGGATCTCATTTTACACAGATGTTGGCAGCTTCGTTGTTCTGAGTTCTTGGGTGATGTGTTATGATCAGTTGGAGCGTGCAAATCGTGTCCACATCCAAGCTGATTTGAATGCAACCTACTCTATGAATCGCTCACCTCACTGAGATCAGTTTGATTGGCTGGTCCTTAAATGATATACCACCAGACCTTGTTTTGCTTGCTTTTAATCTAAATTTACAACACTTAGTTCGTATCTTAGCAAAGCTCGTTTGTGTGGTCATGCCATTTTCGTGGTGCCCGTCCAGCGATCACAACCAGTTGGTCTTGTCTGTTCTGACCAACAAGTTTTTGCTTCATTTTGTCCAAACCTGCCCGTTTTTTAGTGGATCTCGCATCAGTAAATCTTTCCTGTCTCTTGAAATGGCCGAGATATATTTCTTGAGCGTCAATTCAATAGCTGTTGTATATTTTGGAATGTTCCAAATTCCCAGTCATAGGCCAACTGGCTATGAAACGTGCACATTCTGCATTAGTTGGACCATGCACTCCCTATGCTTTATCGTCCTCCCCAACGGTCAGCGCTCACTTGCAAAATAACTGGTGACTGCCCGATATCTACAACAAATAATCTACCAATCGCAGCGGACGACAGCTCACTATCTCCTTTATCAGATTATTCCAATTTTGTGAACTGGGATTGTTACCCCGGATGAACTTGATCTTGTGTAGAAATGTAATCAGCATACGCTCGTTCTAACCTAAGTAATGTTTGTCTTCCAGAAATGTTTGTACATACTTATGCGCCGGCGCATTTCAATCATGTCTTGAATAGGTCTGATGTTTACATTCACTTGTGATGATGATGATATTTGTCTCCGAACACAGCTATTGCCAGGAGTCCACGTAGCCATCGCGAACCCGGACACATTGGGCCAATGCGCAGACTCACAGCTTGGGGAGATTTGGGTCTCCTCTCCTCATAACTCAACCGAGTTGCTTGGCCCATTTGAAAGCGCCAGTCTGACACGGGCATCCCATACACAACCACCTCCGAACGGGAACCCGGACGGAGCGCTGCGCGCACGTCTCGTCACCGGAGACACAGAGCGAGTGTATGCGCGGACCGGATTTTTAGGGTTTGTCCGCCGCACAGAACTCACCCAATCTGATGGAGGTAAGTTTAGTCGTTGTGAAAAAGGTTTTGCTTATCAGATGCGCTACGGAATTATCACGGCTTGCTTGTTCTAGCAGACCTCATTCAGTTGATCTGATGCGTAAGCACAGTAATCTTCCACCAACATAGGACGTCTTTCGCTGAGAGTAAAGGTACTTCTAGTTAGGAGGGATTGCATTTCATCCTATGAAGTCCGGTCGATGTTAATGCGATCCGGTTAGTATGACAATGTTACTCTCTCAAACCCATCAAGATTGTCGCTTATTTCGGATTGGCACTGTTCTGGGTATGTATTAAGGTTTCTTAAACTGTCTGAATCTAAGTTTGCTGTCATGGCAACCTAGCTTGCAACCTGCGGTGATGATCGTGCAGTCATACAGTGATAAGTGATCCCATGTCTGCGTGCCGTTTGGACTAGATTACTCCAGTATTTCTTGCTATAATGCAGCAGATTGGGGTACTGTCTGGCCGCCCAGGTCTAGGCAAGGGTCATTTAGCGGTGATTTGAACTGAAGTACTCTCGACTAACAAAGCAGTTTTACAACGACCTAGGATGAAGATCAGCTGAAGGACAGCAATATAGGGAAGTGTGTTTGTGTTACAGTGAGTGCTGTTTAACTAGTTACTATTCTGAGCAGCTACAAAAACGCGCCAAGCGTGATTTGTCCATACTATAACTGAATCATTAGGGTCTATAGATTTTGACGCCGAGATTTTAAAACAGTCTGATATCTTCTGTGCACTCACCTTTGCAAGAGTTCGCTGATATGTTTCAACGGCCATTTGGCAGATATTAGTTTGGCATGGTTCAGGGATAAACTGTCATCGAATAAATCCCACACTGGGTCCCCTAGTCCGTGTTATATAAAGTTTCAGCCTTCCAAAGCATGTGTGAAAACTGATCACGAACGGATTTACATACTTGTATGATCCGCCTTCAGATCGACGTGCAATCAAATTGAGTTTGGTCCGATACGACTGTTGTGCTATCTCTTCCTGTGGGAAGAAACTAGATTCGTCTAAATTCCCAAGAAGTGTTTGTTTTATAGTTTTGGGATATTTGTTTCTTTGGTGGAGATACTCAGTGAAAAGTACGACACGTTGTAAAGGTGTTTTTTGAACGAGGGTTTTTGCGCTGGAGGTTTTTCGTTTTGGAGACAGCGATGTTCTCAGTCTAAATTGTGTGGTAGCACTCTATTTTAATCGTACCCCAATGTTTGTCTGCTTTAAACTTTAAAACGCCCGCCATATCTACTAATAAATGTTTGGTGATCCAGTATTTTGAGATGAACGTCACTCACATTTTGCTTCTTTTTTTTGGTGGCTTACTTCAGTAAAGTGTGTCGCTCCAAGCTCGTTAGTAGTCTCTATTCTTGTCGGAATTGGTGAGACTGGTGTTGATCATTACTTTAGTAAACGCGCATCTTACGACCTATTCACAACTGAACCTTCAACTACAGTTTCTTTAAAGTGATTTCGGGTTCAATGGGACAGTCGAGTTAACAATACTTACTCGTCTTTGACTGTAACCATTTTGAATGCTCAACTCGGAGGTTTATTCAATTTTGATCGGTTGCTTGGCATGTTTGTCTGTCTCACGTTTATTCACGAAAGACTGATGTAAGGTGTTACCAATCTGTCATGTGTCAATGTGGCTTCCATGTATTTCGTGCCATTTGACATCAATAACCCCTTGTGAAAAGTACTCGATTGCATCCCAGTTGTTGTGCCTTATATCATTAAATTCGCGTCGCAGTACAATTCTAGTATTCAGTAATATTCTGTTGTTTATTGAAGTAAGCCTTGAGAAGACTGAACTAATGGAACTATGGAAGGTCACACAAATAAATATTTTGTGGCAAGATGATTTTTCCACTCTATTTTGTATCCTGGTTTACGCAGCTGACAAGCTGTTTTTGCTTAGTATACCGAAAATACTATCCAGCTGATGGCGATCAGACACAGCGATCGCGTCCTATCAAACCCCGGAGTTTTCGTTCCACTCAATCACTCCTGGATGCGGGCGTTGCCTGCTAACAGAAACACGACCATATTTGTCAAACCGTGTTTCGCTTTTACTTCATCGGTTTTGTGCATGTTCTTTGACTAATTTTATACACTTTCTGCTCCTGTTTGAACCGGTGGTGATGTCTATGGAACGGCAGTATATTTAGTCCGTGTGTGTGTGCGTTAACTCAAAACGTTCTTGATTTGTGAATTTCATTACTGTCGATCTAGAACTAAGATGTGTAGATACTCGTTTAGTGACGTTTTATATGTTTCTGTTTTATGTTCCAATTACTGGCGCCTTCTGCTGTACACCAGAGAGTCATGGTCTCAGATCTCGTACTAGCCGATTTTTCTGATTGTGTATCCCTCACCTTCTATCATTCACCAGTTTTGAAAATGAATAACATATGAGTTAACTGGACATGTCG
The DNA here is from genome assembly GCA_014338405.1 of Paragonimus skrjabini miyazakii. Classification (NCBI taxonomy): domain Eukaryota; kingdom Metazoa; phylum Platyhelminthes; class Trematoda; order Plagiorchiida; family Troglotrematidae; genus Paragonimus; species Paragonimus skrjabini miyazakii. The sequence continues at coordinate 117,205 of JTDE01000593.1, forward strand.
CTGAATGTGTTTAGGTGTTTATATCCTCCATCATTTTTTCCCCTCAACACGCACACAAACTTGGGGTTTCTTCAATCCGTGGTGGAGATTCTCGGAACCACCAACACCAGTGACTGCATGTGTCGATCCACTGAGCATCGGTTGTCGTGCGGAACTATAGTCATATGTTTAATGGTTACCGCATGATTCGTTAATGAACCATTTGATCGCGAGTTCATGCGCCCTGTGTTAACACGCAAAACGGTCACGGTGACCGAAACTAAACGTATGATCACAAAGCCTTGATTTGTGGTTGCTGGCCTTAAATCCCTTGCACCTTACCGGAACTGCCATGAGTCGTTTGCAGCTGGTTGTATGTACCTCTGACGGACTCGTCAATCTAAATGTCGAATGCCCCTCTAGAGCCCAGGGACGCCACTGAAAATAAACTTTGTTATTTGAAGGACAATGTATATCGTATTAAGACCCGTTTGCAACTTTCCGTGTTTCGATCGTAATTCTAACGTTCCTCTGTTTGTAACTCGGCGTATTTCCGCTTTTAACCTTCATCTTACCTGGACACAAAAGCTGATCAGCTTATAATAATCATTATCTGTTTCTTATGTCGGTGATGACAGATTAGTTAGCTCACGCTGATGGAACCAATATGGCTGACATTGCATAAATCATATACTGAACTGCGCTTCAGTTCAACTAATTATCGAATGTAATATCGCTTGTTCCTGTTTTCGCCGTTTAATATTGATAGTTTACATGGGACTTAGTATATTAAATGATAACAACAAACGCTCTGTGAGCGTTAATCATGGTTCAGATCGTTATTTTGATTACCGGTGGGTAGTCAGAAGTATTGACTGTTACATGCTAAACCTATACTTACAAGCTCTACAGCTCTAGTGAACCTTCTTTTGGCTGGTCCACTACGGTTCCATTCTTGTTAGAGTTTGTCACTGGCGCACATCTTTGTCCACGTATGACTTGGTTGACTGTTGTATCCGTTAGGTTCCACACTACGGCATTTCCTATTGTTTGAGAACCTAAGACAGTTCTTAGTGAGCTTGCGTCGCCCGTCAGCCAATAAAAAGCACTACATTCCCCTAAAGAACTGGAATAGTAGTTTTGGTTAACTGTGAGTGGTGTTTTGACGAGTACTGTTAAGTTCGATGTTTCGAGCTGTAATCTACCGAGAATTGCGCATACGCGGGATATCATCAAGACCAACGACAGTGATCTTTGTTTGATTTTGCGAACGTAGCATTAAGAGTTAGGATGATTTGACAATCGACCTAACTTGACTAACCAGCTGTATGACTAAAAACGATGATCTGTACACCTAGACAGATAACGTTAAAACATTGAGCAACTTGCCGCGAATGATTCACTATTGAGCTTTTACTGCTTATACAGTAGTAGCTTCGTAATCTTCGTTTAACTTGTCACATAAGAGTGTTCGATGGTGACGCCATATTTTGCTGTCAAATCGAAGTGTTTCGAGGACCACCCATTTAACGCTATTAAATTGGTCTTCGATTATCGTCGTACGAGTAGTAATTGTTCATCCGTTGCCTCTGTAATAAAATCTCGCTGTTTTCTTCATTGTGAAATCGGTCCACTGTGGTTTAGTGAAACATATTCATGTACGTTTTTATTGCAGAATTGCATGATGCCATCTTCGTAGTCGGTAGCCTGGAGGAGGCGATCATGTTGCGTGGAATGCGCTTTCATCCGGTAGATATGGAAAACACTGTGATGCGAGCGCATAAGAAAATTTGTGAGTGGTAAGTGGTCAATTACGCACAGCACTCAACCTATTTTCTTCTAAATTGTTGTACATCGTCGGCTACCTTTTTGGACTTAGAATTTGAGCTGTCACAATGTGGCCGTAAATATTTTATCTCGTAGCCGCTTTCGGTTTGAACACCTGGTTACGAGTAGCCTTTTGAAAACACTTGTCGGTGGCTGCTCCTTACGGAACAGCCACTTGGATCCAACGCGCATTCCCGTAAGTTATTTCGTTTTGGTCTCTGATTGTCTCGTAATTATCTTGCCGAAAGTCTTGGGCGACACACAGCATTTCGAAGAATACTTTCATTGTTTACTCCTTGCAAACTTTTGTGAAGCTACTATCTGATTGTCCAATGCAAGCGTATTCCTGAGCGACGGATAAAATCGTACTGACATTTATGTTGTTCACTGATGTAACAATTGTATCGGATTTTGCTTGGACATCCTGTATACCATTGTTGACTACTCCTTGTCATTTTGCATATAGACATGGCTTGGAATAAACACTGTCCTTCAAAAGAAAGGCACATTTAAATGTATACTTGTCGATAAACGATTGTCGTCAACGTCTTCCTGTGTCACACTTTGACCTTCCACTGATGAACTAGAATAGAATTAACGGAATTGCCACTCGCTTACGTGACCTTTTCTGAATACTGTTCATCAGTCGAAGTCGAGTTTCACGCATCCTTTAGGTTTATGACGGTTTCGCCTGATTGGCCGCCATATCCCGTTGCAGCTAGACCACAGGTGAACGACACACCAAGTTTGAGTTTGTCTGTCAACTTTGTTTACGTTTTTGTTCATTATTGCCAAATTGGTTTATATTTGATAAAAGACTGTCCCAAATGTTCTTGGCATATCGCTGATAAACTCTTCAATGTGCTATTGTATTATCTACGCCCATGCCTTCGAAGCGCCGCCCTATAATCTGAAAGTTTCTGAGGCTCTATTATTTTGACAATCATTCCGTCGAAGTGATCATTGTGATGTACTTTGGAACGTGAAGTCGGACGACTTAGCCAGATGGAGTAAACAGTTAATGTTATGGGACAACCTGAACATTCGTAAAACACCGTATCGTTGGACTACAAATGTTATCATCTGCAGCACACTGGAAGTGGGTGTTCCTGTGCAGCTTTTTCTTAGTTATTGTTATCATTGGTCGCCGGCAATCAAGAACGACCAGCTAACTTCTTCTAGTTGATCAGCTAGTCTCCTGCATGTGAATGGAATCAACATCACCTTTTATTATAGGAATGTTCATGTTAACGTCTGCCCACTATTTCGAAATATTCTCACACCTACTCATCATGTTACTTTTTAAAGCGAAACTGTGACCTGTCCTTCTGCATTCGTCAGTTGTGTTGGTTTTATCTTAGGGCCTGACCAACTCAGTGAAATTATCTTGGGTTGAGTGAACTACTGAGGGTCGTATACATGGGTGAGTAAGAAATGATATGCAGATGAATAAGCACTATTCATCGGAAGTCATTGTAAACTATGGTTATCGAAACACTTACGGCAACAATAATGACGAATGATGTTACCTGTTCAGGATAAGTGGATATTCAACTGGCATGTTTACATAGAAAAACTCTGAGCAACAGCAATACACTTTAAATGCAATGTCTTTTATCCGTACCTGTTGAACTCTGTAAGATTTTTTTGTCGAAGTGTAAACACGTCAATGACAGTAATCCGACGATTATCCGCCTTTCTGGCACTCATTCCTTACTCCCCTCGATTTCTGTCTCAGCGCCGTCTTCACCTGGTCAAATCTCCTGGTCGTTGTTGCCGAACTGGTGGGCGAGGAAAACGAGGCCATGGACTTGGTTCACCCAATCACTGCACATGTTCTGGCCGAGCATCAGTTGATTGTCGGCGTCGTGGTAGTCACAGATCCTGGCACGGTACCGGTGAACTCGTGTGGCGAGAAACAACGCATTCTACTGCGAGATAGTTTTGTGAATGACAAACTGAATCCGATCTATGTGTCTTATAATATGTAAGACTGTTCTTAATATGAATATCTCATTGTGACGGTTGTCCGACAGGTTTGTGTGACGACTCCCAATGATTTTATTGTATAATAAACAACTGATTGGGTCGCTTCACCATGTGCATCTGATATGTGCTTTCTACAACACATTTTCTGTTCGTTTTGCTTTGCTTCCCTTTCTCCATTCATGATTACGTCATGGACGCAATTTTCCCCAACCACGCGATCATATTTCTTTTACACAGTGATGAGTTCTTTGGTTTGCTTTTTGTTATTCTTTACGTGCTCTGAAGTTTTTGTTTTAAACATTCACACTTTTAATCTCCACCCCCACCCTACTTCCCAATGCGCAATCCCATTTCTTTCTGATCGTCCCATCATCTCTCCTCGATCCCGCCGATTGCTAGGATCATAGCCTTTGTGGCCACTCCATTCGCCTACTTGATCGGTGAATATCCTGAGTGTTTCTCGGGTTTGCAATCAAATGCTTCTGCGTTCAATGCTGTGTTCTGTTATCCCCAGTCAGGACTATTGTGTACTCTCTGATGTCACCCTTGGTTTTGACATCCAGTTTGCTGTACAGACACGCATTTTGCTTCTTTTTCCCTTTTTTGTAATTTCATTTACGAAATGTTGACACAGTGGAGGATAGAACCAGTTAATTCCGTGATGCACTGTTTGATTTGTTGGCTGTGGTCTGTCCGTACGTGTATTATGAGGTTTTGTTCATGCAACTGTTGGTCACTCTGTGAGTGTATTTCTTAGTTCAGTTGATATGTTGTGCACATTCACGAAGACGTTCCTCTGCATTCGGAACTAAGATTCGTTTTAGTTCCTTAATCAGTCTAACTTGTGCATCTGCCTTACTTATAGCTTATCAGGATGCGAAAACCGCATTGTATAAGAAACGAAAGTAAGCCAATTAGAGAACGAAGTTAAACTTTCGTGGAACCACACGAGTTCAACTGGGCACATTTGCGAGTCATGCGTAATTTATACGGAAAACCATGTCCACAAGATGAATTTTTAGTCACAAACATGTAACACCAAACAATCAACCAACAAAAAGTAGAACAATTTCTGACTGTGAACAATAACACAGGCGTAATGTGAATGTCAAATTTTTTTTTAGGGTGCACGGTAGAGGCTTGTGATGAATGATTAACGTCCCAGTGAACTTGGGCGATCCAACGCAATCGCACATTGTGATCGTGCAAAACGTGGCAATTGTTTCAGCCTTGTGCCTCGTCCCCGCGATCCATGAAACCGAGTTTCAGGGTGATTGGCGCACGGCGATTATCAAGTTGACTCATTACTTGGAGCAGCCACTGTGATAGATGCCGTCTCTCCAGCGGTCTGTCTTTTCTCCCATTGTCTGTCACCGCAATCGTAGATGAATAAATGGGTACTATTGACAGAACACGATTGTGGCCATGGCTTGTTTTGTAGTTCGCGCACTTAGACGCAGCCGGGTTGGTTTACATGTCCAAGTTAATCCTGATTCAAGACTGCGCGTGAGCCTTTTCAAAGTAAACCAGTGATCACCGTCCTCTTGTTACAGTAACGCAGGCCTCATTTATGGTGTGCGATGAATCATGACGTTCAATAAACATGTCGGGTCAGTTGTTTGAGCGCAACCTTACTGTTTCGGTTGTGCATATTTTTCTGTCTCCGTTAAAGAACATTCGGACCAACGTGCGTTTGTGCTACATCAATGAACAACCGAGAAAATTCAAATATTGTCTTCGCGTAATTTTCTGAGACACCACACGCTTTATCATTCCATCCGATTTTCCACCCATTAATGCGTTAGGTAGTGTCTGCGAGTTATCACTGCCGTACTCACGCATGAATCGAATGTTTGTGTAGAGCGAACCAAACGTAGTCAACGGACATTCAAGTTCAATCATATATATATATATATATATATATATATGGATTGAACATCACCCACACAATTGATCGTAGCTGTCGCATTCCCATGGACTTTCCAGTCGCCCCCTCTCAAAAAGAAGCACTAGACTCGAGTTTCGTTCTCATTAGAGCTTGTCATTAAGGTCAGTGGCGCAGTGGTAAACACGGTTGCCTCATGAACAGCATGTCCGTGGTTCAAGCCCCGGCAGTGACGATGATATGCACTACTGACGAGCTCTAATGAGAGCGAAACTCGAGTCTAGTGCTTCTTTCCGAAAGGGGCCGACTAGATAGTCTATGGGAATGCGACAGCTGCGATCAATTGTGGGTGATGTTCAATCCATATGAAAATCAAAATCCCCTACTACTCCTCATATATAACGGTCCGTAAGCATATGGCGGTTGGTGAACTCATGTTCAGTTACTCTTGACATTTTGGTATTTGAATGCATTGATTTGTGTATGTACACTTTGGTTCTATGACTATTAATATTCTGTTAGGTCATATCTATCCTTTGTCTGAACCAATTTGATCAGTAAGCAGTTAGTGCTCGTTCCATATATCTCAGTTCGCTGTACTACTTCACAGTTAAGCTATAGAACCATATTCCGTTTAACCCTCCGTACTAAGCCCTCTGTTTATGGGTTTGCGTTCATTGGCAATCTCTGGGTTTCAAATCCGCACATTGTTGCTGACACATAAAAACCATTTTAGTAGAACCGCAGTATTCACTGTGGTAATCTGACTGGTTCAATACCTGTCTTAATTTCCTGATCCATAACTTGAAGTGGACTCATCCATTAACTGTTCAGTTGCTTTCCCTTTGGTCAAGGTAGTTCTGCCAATGCGTTCTGAGTTTTAATTGTCCACGTTTTAACATACCTTTACTACGTGATAGATAAGTGGTGTAATACATTTAAATCGCATCGCTGTGGAGATCGCCAAACAACCGCAGTCAACAACAATACACTGTGTGCTAGTTTTGTTCTGTAGTCAATTCTTAAATAAGAAGTTTAGATTTGAGTGAATATTGCCCCCAAATAAGGAGGACCTTGAAAAAAGGTGCGAATGTCACCGACACGGGAATTCAGTTGAAAGTATGAAAATGTATTTAATATAATACGGAATAATGGTACAACTTGCATCCGCTGGAAATTTGACGCGAGCTGAAAATCAATGAAGCCAGTTAACTGAGCGAACTATCCACCGCAGTGTGATGAGTGCTTGGGCGCATAAAAATGATCGGTTGCAGATCCCTAAAAGTAAACGTCGACAGTACATTCTGTTCATAATTCTCGCTTACCTTCAACACTAGCATTAGTCTACTTGAGGAACCTTCAATGCTACCAGTAAACTGGTGCTCCAATGTCCAGCCTGCTCCCCTTCTCGAACGGAGTGTGTGTGTGAACCCCGTCGAGAATGTTTCCTGTCCCCAAATGAAGTGAACTGAATGGAGCAGGGCGCATTTTTAAAACTGGGCTGTTATGTTTCAAACTTTTCCCTGGCGACCGATTTTCACCCATAGTGTTTCCGCTTCAGAGTTATCTGTAAAGCCTGAGACATGTGCAGGCTATTTTTTCCGAGCAAGTTAATCACGACGTCTTCCGTTCAGTATTGATTGGTTTAATCAATAGACTGCCGAAATGTTTGCGTCACATCCCTCCAAGTATCTTTCGGTCATGTAAATAAACCTCTGGAATCCTTATACACCACTGCTTTTGTAACGTGGACAGACGGACTGGAGATCACCTTGAGCAAATCGTTGTCAGTGGTCAGCATATACTCACATCACCACATCTCGTTTTTCTTCTCACTCGTTCTTAATTCCCCGCGGTCGACCAATGAGCTGAACAAGTGCATAGCCTTGGACCCGTTTCATATCTGTGGCCACTATTGAAAGTGGGTGAGTCTTTGATCTATTCTACCGCCACAATTGAGATAGCTATTTAGTTGCCACCTAACCAGACAGAGCATTTCTGCCGCTAGGACGCGGTTGTTTTTTTAGGCTACATCTATGATATCCTTCAGTGATTGCGCCATATTGTGATGGGTTATCAGGCCTAAGGTGTGAATATTCTAACACTCGGCGGAATACCTTAACGCGGGAGAGGTACGTCCAAAACCCACACTAAGCGGATCGAGGACGGCGTGGGCGACCGGATGAGTCATCGCTCGACTGGATCGGACCTACGGGCGAAACATGGCAGAAAAATAGGATGGACGACCAGATCGGATGCGCGATTATTCCAACACTCACAGGAATCGCACCCACGGACGAAGAATGGCAGGCGGGAAACCCTCCGACAGAAGGCGCCGATCACACACAAAAACCACACAGAAGTGCACACGATGCGTGAGTGAAAACCTGGGTGTATTGTGGACTGGAATTGTCACTCATAAACGCGAGCGCCGGCGTAGCATGCGAACTAGCGAGTTAAACAATAAAGATTGTGCTTTATTGGACGCCTTTTCGTTACAGTATTACCAAGGAGGACGCCATTTATATGAACGATCATTGCACGTTAAACTGACATACCGCGTGTTCTTTTACTTGGTCATACACCTTCCACTGCCATTCGAGAGCGTTTACATTACCATAACTGTAGGCTGATAGCTTTTTTCGATGTGCAAGCCGTGGTTTCCTCGGGTACTTATTCCAAAGCGTCCGGAACGCCGCTTAACTTGAACACGAGAGCATACTATTTCTGGTCCCGAGGCATCCGTTGATGAAGTGACACTCACGTAACAGACACCCATATGAAAACCTGATGAACGAGTTCCTTCTTAAGGGGTCAAATATAACACAATAAATAAACGAGTAATTGTCAAGCCGGGTTAACTTGGTCTCTAACGCAGTATGAGCGTGTTATTTTCGAATTACGAACGTGGTTACTGCTGCATCGCCTGATTTAGTGACGGCTGATCAGGGCAACTGAAATATTTCACAAATTTTAGAGTTTCACAGTCTGATTTCGATTGATTCAGCAGCTATCGAGTTTCGACATTTCATTCCTAGTGTGATACGGTAGATCGGCTTAAATTTGACGTGTACATTGTATGTGATCTGAGTTTAGCAGTGTATTTAGTCGAAACAGAGAGAAGACATATATTGCGAGATTTACTCTCTTCAGTCACCAACGTAGAACCAACAAATAGTATACAAACTGCGTATAGCAACAACAATTGAACGAACCAACCACATAGTTCTGACCTTTCTTGCGCGAATAGTGCAGTCAATTCCACGGCAAAGAGATTGATTGCGTCAGCACCTTTTGTGCACGCACAACTGGTCGATGTTGTTTGATTAGCATTGACCCTGGCAATTAAGTCAAAAATGCGCGGGATATCTTTCATTGCTATCTGGTTGTAAACGAAGCGGGATGGTACTTTTTTAGAGTCTCAAGCAAGCGCTCTCTTGTGCGACCGCTGTAACCTGCTACAAAAGAACAAGAGGCTGAGTGAATATCAAATGAGGTGGCGCTAGTGCGCACGAAGTTTTCGAGCTGAAGGCGTGTGATTGGATTACAGATGGTCTTGTAGCGGGCGATGCCCCAAAGATTTCGTTTTTGTACAGGATCTTCATGTAACTCGTTTCACGTCCGACTGAGGATTCACGGTTCGGTGATTGCAACTGTATACTACAAGCCAAGAATTTTTGGGTATATCTGTTGGCATAAAACGTTTTACGTAAAGAAGTGTACTCCCAATCCGGCATGTCGTCAGTGCAAATCTTGTAGACTGAATTTACTGGACATCATATTAAGTTCCCTTTTTGATTCATTGGTAAAATCTGTAGAATTAGTCCGCGTACGCCTCTTATATCTCCCTAACTGAATCAAACCACCTGAACGTTTCACTCGTGCGGGTCAATGAAAAACCGGTCTTCCATTTTGTTCTGTTTCCGTAGTGAACTACAGCTTCTCTTGAGTTACTTTAGCTAATGGTAGTACGGAGTTGGCATCATCGCTAATCTCTCCCATACAGATGGGGTAACTTACTCTATTTTTACATATCACCGTGTCCCACCAGTTCTGTCATTTTCGTCCGATCAGCCGTCAGTGAACCTAACGTTGAATTCCTTGAGGTTCCGTCCTTTTGACAATATATTTTCCCTAAAACTATAAAACCTGTGTACACGCTGACTAGAACTGCTTCAGGTACCCACTCAGCATTCGAACACTCGAATCATTCGATCGGACGTAATCAGTCAGAAAATCAACAGTATTTCTGAGTGCCGCTTTTGTAAATAAAGAATCTAAGCACTCATCTGCCTGGCTTCTAGAGAAAATCAGATACAAGAACATAGCCGCGAGACCTTCTGCGTTCTTGTTTCAAGTATGAGAATTGCATTTTCTTGACTTCGTCGTATGCGGCCAACTATACAGGCCAGACCCCGATCGGTAAAAAGTGTTGGTTGCTGTTACTTCACCAAAACACCAAGATGAGTTGCGATCAACAACAGACTGTCTTCAGTACTGTCCTCTTTTTATACCGAACTTTATGACAAAAGTACAGTCATTATTTACAGTTCAAACAGCAGAAGGATAGTTGTAAACTCAAGAAGACAAAGGTCTTTCGCGAAAACTAATACGAGTTATAGTTAAAAGACCGATGTTAGCTATATTTTCTATACCTAGTGTTCGCACGCTTTTCTCGAATGTATCGGTACTGTTTTGAGACAGGAGGAATTCCCAACCATCCAGCTATCGCGATTGCTAAATAACACAGAGCAATGATATTCACAAACACAATATGAGGTGCTGATGGTAGTCTGAGTTGTCAAACGATTAAATAAATATCTGTTTAGGATTATATTTTAAAAAAATTTGTAGATCATCAAGCTCTACAGTGATTATTTGATCCGCACAAACAAGTTGCTATATCCTTGGGGGCAATGATACAGCGATGCAGCCTAGTCCTAGCAGCTTACGATTATGAAATAATTCATCGCCCTGGTAAATAAATTCCACAAACGGACTCTCTGATTATTCAGCCGGTGATATTCGTTTCTGTCTCGATTACCGTTCCAATATGCCGAGATGACCTGATAAAAACAACGGGAAACTATTAGACCATGGTAATTTCCACGATGCTCAATGGCTGATAATCAGTTATTACGAAGACACCCAGTTCCATTACATAACCAAAATCAGTTGGTTGTTCTACCACTGTCACGAAATGCTCCATTAAACGACTTACACAACGGTCACTTAGGAGTGAAGAACATGAAGCCATTGGGTCCAAACATGTGTTTCCGACTGGAGATAAAGTAGGATATTATGGGCAATATTATGAACTGTGATTTCTGTTTTCATAAGATTAAAACGAGGCTGAAGAATTGGATAACCAGGTCAGATAGTTACCTACCAGTGTGGGGTGCATACAGACTATTGTGGACCGTTTCTTGGTAAGTGTTGCATTCAGCTTTGATCAATTTGCACTCATGGTGGCCAGAAGTATTTTGTAAAACTTCACTTTTTACATCACACACCATGTTTTGGCCAAGAAGGAGCTCGGCAAATATTGGTGGCAAACAATAGATCATAATTCTGTTGCGCTGAAACCAAACAATGGCTTGATTGCGTCAGTTGTCGTCATTTACAAACGGCGCCTCAGCATCCATGTTCCAACGGTGCCGTAGAAAATTGGGTGAAGCCACTCAAATATATCGTGAGTTTTACTAATTTTAAAACATTTATCGAACTAGATGTGTTTCTCGATAACTTTCTGTCAAAGTACAGGAATACAGTTGATTGCAAAACGATACTGTTCAAATCCAAACGCCTGAGATCACGGTTTCAATGTGTGGATTTTATGGAAGATATAGATTTCCGCGTAAACG
>JTDE01000593.1:128850-153645 GCA_014338405.1 Paragonimus skrjabini miyazakii
AATGCCATACACTCAAAGAGTTGGATGAACCGAAAAGATCAACATGATTAATAAAAGTGAATTCAGAAGCTTTTCAAAAGGGAAAAGGTTGTGGTGAAAATCCATTCGATTCACCGCTTATCCTAACTCCGATGCAAGAGGCGGTCAAGCAGCGGACCAATGCAACGTCACTGTTAGGGGGACAGCCACCAAACAAACAATTGCATTCATTTACCGCACCCTTAAATTGTTTTCCATTTACATTGTAGCTCACCATTTGTGCTTCATTTCGGTGGACTAATCATTTCATCGCATCACTCTGAGGATTCATCTTCCAACGTGTTTTTCCAATCGATAAACATTCCGCCAAGATTAGTTTGTCTTCTTAGTTCGAGTCGCATGATTGAATATACGATTAACTGATCTGTTCAGCAACAACAGGGACATAACACTGGCGACGGAGATGGGATTTAAGCTGGAACCTTTCACGTTCCCGATTGACCAGACGTGCGAAGGTTACATAATCATGTAGCTCACGTTTAGTCAAATTGAGGCAGTTGTACCGGACGTTGAATAGTGAGAGCAGTTCACCTAAAATATATCTGAGTTGTTTGAGGGTTTGATGGAAATCTAAATTCTTTGGTTGTTCTGCAAGAATGTAATTCGTGGACCGTTCGTGTTCCACAGTGCCAAGCTTTCGGACCAGAAGTCAGGCTTTCCATTTGGAGTCCTTGTCAGGAAATTTACTCTGGAATGTGTCTTCCCAACGTTTGAACCACGCGTCAAATGTATGACCAGATGAAGGTTCGTAGTGAAAGTCCGAAATGGCTGTGGCGATTGAATCGATCGATGTTAATTTGTCACTGGAAGTTGCCGATGTTGACGGCAAGTGGAGTTTTTGTCAGAGACTCGATAAGATGCTGTTGTGATTCCTCAAACTGCTCTCGCTTTTGCTGCAGAATGGATTGTAGCTGATTTGCGGAGATAGACATTGTTTGGCTCGTGAAGACCCGTCGCCAGTCACTTGTGCACATGACATCAGGATTGGACAAACAGTTTCAGTGCAATATCTTTTGTGTTCTTGTCCATTGACAGAAGACTGTTTACTGCAACCATTCCGAGGTCTTTTACTTATTACTTTCGGATAAGTTTGAATTTTGCTGCGATGCATAGAGCTGTTCGAAATCTTTCATTCCGGAAAGATTCGTCTGTCAGTCGGCTGAACAATTCCTCCGGTAGTTGATTGATTGTTGCGGGCTGATGTCTGGGTTACTGGTTTCTGAGTACTGTTGTTTTTAAGTGAAATGGTTAGTGTAAAGAGGATACTGTTGTAAGCAAACCTTGCAGATCTTGAGTCTTGTAAATGTTGATTTATTTGAGTATGCAAGACGAACTTTTTGTCTTTAACCAGTTCATACGCACGTACTTGTTCTCCTTTTGTTCATCAGAGTGCGTTAAGCAGACCGCTAGTTGTCTATTGAAACCAATGGAAGAGCATTACTTTGTGTGATTTGGAACAGGTTTGACCAAGGCAATCAACAATGTGGTCTTTACACACCTGATCAGTATGTAAAACCTTAACAGACTTCTGACCAGTCACCTCAAAATGACCTGGCAAGGATGTCAGTCAATTCTTTGTTCATCTGGACTTTAATCATCAGTCTTATACTTGTCGTAACTAGTTTTCACGGTTAAAAAACCTGATTCACACTACTCCTTATTCAGTGTCATAGTTTTATGCGTCCAGTTCGCTAACTGCCAAGGTTGTTGAAACAAAATGTTTACCCAAGTTATGGGTTATTCTCGTCTGAAAACAATATTATACTCAGTTTCTTCTGATTTGTATTATTATTTTAACTTGGCGAAAGATGCAGACATTGAGCATATTTGGGCAGTTTTCCTGAAAAGTCATGAGCATACTCGGTTGCTTTCGGTATTTCACAATTGCTTAGATCTGTGATTGACAAGTGGGGCAGACCACTTAGCAAAACGTATAGGGCAATAAGATGAACCATAAACTAGTGATGCAGTTACGTATGTACTACATTTGTCACGAGGCTTGGTTAACGCTTTATTTAAACTCACACATCGTTCAGTATCAAAATACCGATGAAACCTGTACCCGTTAATTATCTGTATTTTTGTGGAAAAACTGAATAAATATGCATGTACAATAGTTTAAACGTCAATTCTTCATCGACAACATGTGTAAGTTGAACAGTGCATTGCAGCACTCTCGCTCAGATAAATTTGGCCTGTTGGCCCTCTGAAGTGTGCATTTGGTGACACTTAACCGAACGCAATTTGACTGAAACAAGCTCTTCCAGAAACGAACTTGAAAAGACAAGCTAGTAGTGATATATTACACGATCTTTGTTCGAACTGATTTCGTTGTATCTTATCAAGTACATACTGCAGAAACTAGAATAATATAATGTACAGAAAGTCGTCACTTATGGAGAGTGTTCCGTCCGCCTAAGGAAAAATCCACGAGCACTAGGAAGGTATTACCAGTCTAATGAACAGTTCCTTTTGCACACACAATGCCGGCTTCAATCTTTCAATGACAATTGCCTCAGCAAAGTGGATTAAACTGTCATTCCGCTGCGTGAAGATGACTAATAAGGCTGATAGATTGCTAGGGTCGTGATTTGTCACGAGCATCTGACGGGCAATTGATGAAGCCAGTGTCTTGTGTCGATGACCTTTACCCTCGTCCGCACAACTTCCAACGGGTTGGCTGACGCAGTCACTCACCCACTTAAGCAAGTGCTCCGTCATCTAGACTTGTAGCTGCCTCTCCGTCACTCCTACTTAGGTGGAACTTCCCCCACAGGAATATTAGTATACGCAATGCGAGATGAGAGAAAGGTAGATGGTTCTTGATAGCGAGCGTTGGAATTATAGTGATGCCAAAATTAATAACTACTTCGGCCGTGTATAAAACTCGTTTAACAGCGGAAACTAGTCGATTGTTTAAGATTAGAATGATATCCATACTTTCAAAAGTAAGTCGAATGAATGCAGCCTTTGGGTCAGCTAGATGAACGGGTTGGTTGTTGATCTGTGGTTTGTTGAATCATCTTATAAACCATTGTGGGTAATTGTTTGTTTTTATTGTCTTCAAAATGGTAATACTCTTTGTCGATTGTATTAGCTGCGCAAATTTGTGTAACTCGATCGAATAAAGTTCTTACTAAACCCCGTCTTTGCTAAACTGAGACAAAACTATTGTAGTGCATGTACTATCTTGTCCAAGTAGCATTTCGGAAGATCGAGCATCTTACGGTGCCATCAGCTATACGTTGGATCAGTGCCTCAAAAAATGGCTAACAGTGATCTTTTTCTAACTCTATCGTAATTGGTAGATTCTCATGACTGCAATTCAGTTCTCTCATTAACGTATCGACCTGTTGTTTGCTATCAACGATCACGATCATGTCATCCACATACCTTCGCTAAACCGCACTAGCCACAAAGTGGTGATCCACTTTGCTTTCTACATGGACAACGAAAATATCCTCGAAGATTGGACCCGGAGGACATGGGATGACTACTCCATCGATCGATATGAAACTTTCCCCAGACATTAGAACTAGACATATGTTTTGCACACATATAATAGATGTTATAATTCAGACAGCGAGGTAGGAAGCGATGTTCCATTAGAGCTTATTTGATAACAAAAAATCGTTGTTTCATTTACAGACACATTAATGAAAAGTGGTTCAATATCCAACGAGGCCATTAGCTTTCCGCTAATGCTAATTTTTGATAACAAGTCAGCCAGTTCGAAGCGGCTTTTTAGAGCATATTTAGCTAGCAACCGTTTAGCTGGTTCTAACATTTTAACAAGCTACTTCACGAGTTTGTGCTGACGTGCGTTGTAAATCGACAAAACTGGTCTGAATGGAATATCTGGTTTGTGGGTTCTTGGTAGGCCATAAAACTGAGACATTTGAAGACCAATAGCGTTGGGAAATTTGAAGGTTGCCTCAATGGTGAGGTTAGCTTTAAGCAGCACTTTTAAGACCGCCGTTATTTTTTCTTCAATACTGTTGGTTCACTCATTTTGGACTTTCTTCTAAATTTTGAAAGGAAGGTTCAAAAAGACCTGCTTCTTAGGGACCTTACTCACGGCAATCTTGATCAGTCTTTTCTGCCTGTGAATATCAATGAACTTCTCAATATATCCGTTTGCGAGCAGCACTTTCTTTAATCTCTCCTCCTCTCCTTGCAAGCAGTCATCGGTGCAGCTCTATGAAACAGGGTTCGCACCAGACCTCGTTAATAAGTGATTGGTTCAAAAGAAGAAAATTATAAACACTGACCGCTCCAAGTGACCTTGCGGTGCACTGAGCGTTGTAGTGAGCCACCCTACCGTCTAGTGAGTGAAATGTCTAGAAAAGATCAACTACTGTTTGTTTCCCCCGTCGTAAGGAACAGAAAGATTAGCATAAGCGGAATTAAAATGGTTGAAAAGTGAAACGAAATGAATATTAGTGGCAAAAGTCAAAATATCTGCATATCGCTCATAGTGACTGGCACCATCTATAACGTCAGACAGTTGTAATTCAGTCATTCCTAAATTTGTATATTCGCAAGTGTTGGGCTCACTGGATTACCCATTGTTGCACCAACAACTTGTTTATATGATTATCCTTCAAAATCAACGCGGATATTCACTGTACACAAGAGTATACTTTCTTTGAGATAATCAACCGGGAGACAAAAAGTATATTTTGATGGAAACTAAGGTTTCACAAAAATTCGACCGTTTCTTGGAAGGGAACGTTTGTAAATAGAGTCAACATCGATAGAATGCATCTTATGTGAATTCACCGATATGTTCTCTAAAGTTTGTGTCAGTTCGAAAGAATCTTTTACACAGCGGCATGTAAACATCTGACGGATGAAATTTCGAATGTCTACAAGCCATCTGGCAACCTTGTGTTATGTTGACTTGTCTATGCACAAGACTGATCTTGATGGGACACCACAAGTGTTATCGGAGCACCTCTTAACTAGATATATATATATATATCGGCAGAACAGAGTGGTGCCTACGGAAACCAATGGTTGGTGCACGAGATGACGCAATAGACAATGGCAACAGAGCAATTGAGACGAAATCCGACTTCATCCATTGCAAAACACATGGAAGCAGGTCACGTTGTTGAGCCCACCAACTCGTTTCAAGTATTGTTACGTAATGGGAATCCGAACTTGCTTGCTTTCCCGTAGGCGGTATTGAACAATACTCGCCGCCCGGCCCCGTGTGTGCATAAACTGTTGACTCAGGCAATCTGTCTGCTTCGGAACTGAGGACAGTCCTTGTTGACCGTAACTGTTGTTGTTGCCTTCCCCATGTACTACATATTCTAATGTTTTACGTTCGTGACTGAGGAGAGTAAACTAGATGTTAACATCTCGCGATGTATGTCTTTGATTGTCATTTTTAATTTCAGTGGTGGTGATGACATAATTTGTGATGTCACTATATACGTGTCCATAACTTGTCTATCTCTGTCTGTGTGTCATATATATATATATATTTGATATATATATTTGATATATATATATATATTTGATTAGATTGTTGCATTTGGGCATGAGGGCGAAGGTGCAATCGTGTGGATCTACCTCTGATGATTTTGACATTGTCACTGGCGTGAAGCAAGGTTGTGTCCTGGCTCCATCCCTATTCAGCTTATATTTGACTGCCATGCTAACAGTTGCTTTTCAGGATTCTGGGGAGGACGGCGTTGAGGTTGAGTACCGGACGGATGGGCGCCTGCTGAATATTCGACGCTTCGGCGCCCCAACCAGGTTACATACCTCACTGGTACGCATGCTTCTGTTCGCAGATGACAGCGCGCTGTTCGCACATAGCGAGGACGAACTACAGCGATTGGCCACGGCTTTCGCGACCGCGGCATCCAAGTTTGGACTGGATATCAACACAGGTAAGACATTTTCTTTCTTTCAGCCTTCTCCGGGCGGAGGTGCTGTCTGTGCACCTTCACCCCAAATTCGCATCAATGGAGATGTTGTCGGCAGTTGCACAGATTTCTGCTACTTGGGCAGCAATCTGTCCACCGATCTGTCCGTGGACCGTGAGTTGAGAGCTCGTGTGGCAAAGGCCAGTACTGCTTTCGGACGTCTTGAAAGACGTGTGTGGAAGAATTACAGCCTGAAGCCGAGCACTAAGCTCTTCGTCTACCGCTCAATGGTGCTGTCTATACTGCTGTATGGCAGTGAAACGTGGACATTGTATCAACGGAACGTGCGCTATTTGAGCCACTTTCATTTGCAATGTCTAAGACGCATCTTGGGTATTCGGTGGTCGGACATGGTTCCGAACACTGAGGTATTGCGGCGAGCGGACATGAACGGGATGGAAGCCTTGCTGATGTTGAATCAGCTTCGTTGGCTGGGTCACGTCCGTCGGATGGGCGATGACCGTATCCCGAAAAAGGTGCTGTATGGACAACTGAGATCAGGTAAGCGAAGTCCTGGTGGCCCAAAGCTGAGATTCCAGGATGCTGTGCAGGTAAGTCTTTCACGTTGTAAAATTGATTTTAGATGTTAGGAAGACTTAGCGTTGAACCGGACTGCTTGGAGGAATACAATTCGGACGGGCGTCCGCGAGTTCAACGAGCAGCTATTGCGCGGCCGAGAACGAAAGCGCGCGGTACGCAAGGGAACCATCGGTGCCATAGGTCGTGGTGACATGACTATATGGCGTTGCGATGTGTGCGGCCGCGAATGCGCTGGCCGTTTTGGATTAGTAGGTCACCAACGTACTCATAATGCACCGTCGGCGAAGAGACAACGAGTACGCTAGGCTCAGGTAGGTCATACCGGCATATCCGTTCTGTTTTTGTTAATGATTGCATCGACCAAGACCATGGTCGTTTGGCAACTAATCTGCTCCTCTTTTCAGCAACTTGGGTGTCTGTGATCTTCTACCTACTCTTTTCTTGGGCTTTGCTGGTGTATTGAATGATGAATCGTCTGTCTGATCTTTTCGTAGTTCAACTTTGAGTTTTGTTTTTCAACTTTGTCTTCTCTTGAATGCAATAGCATGCATTCGTATACTTAAATGCTTCTTGTATTACAGTTTACATATCTTTCTTCCTAGTACAGATCTTGTCGTTGCAGTCTCTCTCACTGTTTATTTTCCGAGAGATAAGGGTTTCCTTTTCGTGCTAGCCATTCAATTGGCTAACCAGCATTGGCCAGCTGGACACAAAGGCCTCACTCACACACCTACTGGTCTTATTCCTTCGGGTTTACACCGGATACGTGGTGTGTGAGTGGAACTGCAAGTGGTGCAGCGCAAGCCACTTACGGTGGTGGTTTATAGCGCAGGCGTCCTTTGGCTTCGGTCACTGTGACAGGCTAATCCGTTTCGGATGCCGCCAACCGTGTGTGTGTCATATATATAACTCGCATGTTTTACGTTTGCTACTGTTGAGAGTAAACGAAATGTTAACATTTCAAAGCATACCTTCTTTCTGCATTGATTATTTCAATTCAGTAAGCCGTTAAATGTGTACAGCAGATAATAAGACACTGTTTAATTTTTTAACGTTGTTATCAATTTCAAGGATGAACTTCATGTTTTTAGGCTAAAATGGATCCAACAAGTGAATCCTACAATGAAACATGTGAACCTAACATGAAATCAAGTGAAATCGGTAAGCGATGTATCGGTTCCTCACGTGAGTGGCAAATTAAGTAGCGGAATGGGAGACGTCTGAATATATTCTGGCACGCTTTTAAAACCATACAAACCACAATGCGGAAACTTGGCCTTGTCTGTCCCGCCGCCTGGGACCTCCCACCACTGTCGGTTGCCGTTAGAAAAAATCAAACTTGCGACCTTGTCTGTGTCTAAACCTAACGGTGGTTACCATGACTCTGCTTTAGTCAACTGGCTGCCAAACCGGTCAGTTGACCGGACTGGAAAGTGTGGTTATTTTCACTACGGAATGAAATGTGAAATTGAATCAGTTACATCTGTCTAATGTAGATTACATGCACTGGAAAAACTAGAATGTTTGTCACGTTGACCAATATCGTAAACAACTGGGGTTGAGGAACATCTCCGAAGAACTAATTACCATGCCTTACATTTGTACGAAAATTTAAATAAACGTAAGTTATGGCATCAGCGTGATGTTGTTTTACGAATAACTCGTGCGCGATAGTTGAAACCTGTCTTCTCAGCTCATGTGTGTGCGCATTTTTATTTCACCTACCGTGCTCGAAATGCATCCTTGACCTCATGTTTGTAGATGACTCTGCAGATCCACCGACGTTAGATGTTCCACCAAAACATTTTGTATTTATAACTGTTGAGTTTGATGTACTATGCACACATTACCACAATGGTCCTGTTGGTATGAGACTGTGACAGGCCACCGATTCAAAAGTCACCTATGAACAAGAGACGCATGCTGCAAGCTCATATCATCTGTGAATGTAGTGGCATCTCTAGACGAAACTAGTCCAATCATATTCTTCTTTGTTGCTATCAACTGATAGTTTGGTCAGCACGTGAAATTTGTGTAATGGGATATCGACAAGAACTACTTTTGTTTCAGCTTTCACCATACACTGGGAATAAGACCTGTGTCAAAACTACGAAGCTTATCGTGTTTAACGTTAGTTCCGTTGTTTAACTACCAAAAATGCATGTTTCACGCTTATTTTTAATGTGACAACATCCGAACAGAAAACCAGCGACCGCCACCTACCCTTCAACTTGTAGTGAGTTGAACAACTTCCATCGTAACGGCTAGGACTTTGGTTTATGTGAGCATAAAACCGTAACCGATTTTGGCAGTTGTCATCTGTTAAATACAATATGCTTCCAGAAAGCTTACTTCCCACTACAGCGAAAGTTCTCTACACAATCTCACCCTTCTCGTTTGTCTTCATCTTGTGTGTCATCTTGTTAGAACAGAGTTCTGTGCAGTTTCGGCACAGAAAGGTCTCCAACATTAGATCCCAACGCCTCTTGCCTAAGGCGTAAGCACACGATGTCGCTGAGTTATTCGAACATAATACTCTACCCAACCATTTGCTTAGGATGCAGATCGCACTATGCATTCATATTCCCCTGCTGACTGCTGGTCTCAGATACTTCGAAGGTTTTCCCCTGACACCGCTACTGTTCGTGTCGCTAATTTCTTCGGACACTAACGTAAATTGTTGACCCGTTGGACAAACTGACATCTTCACATAAGGTATGTTGTGTGTACAGTCGATCAGTGAATCAATCGCAGAATTCACATTGCTGTTGATTAAACAGTTACTTTCGGAGTTTGCAGCGGACAAATTATGTGGCTTTGGTAGCCTGTTCTCCCCAAGGGTGGAGATTTTGATCCCACCGAACAGAAACCGTTCAAACTAATGTGGGGGTGTCGCCAATTAACCAGTTATGCGATTGTAGGACGTGAAACTGAATTGCCGTTAGTGTCTTCTAAAGACCAAAACTGCTTGTTTCTATCGTTCTACGGTTTAGCTTTTAACAGAATGCACTAAGTAGTGTTGAAATTTCGGGATGATGTCGATGAAACACATCACACGCAGCTTGTGAGAACTGATTCCGTAGGTTTGTTTTCGCAGACCCAGTACGTATTTTGATAACACAGCAGTGAGTGATAGCGTACTTAATGCAGTCAGATTATGCGTCTGACAACAGAATCAGACGAAGCATATAGTTGTTGAAACAGTCGCAAATCATGGACTGAACCCTTGGCCACGTTGAGTCGTTCTAAAGATAAATGTTTTTCTGGAAAACTTAAAGATCAGAGGGAGCTGAGAATGTTTGTCCACATCAAAACCTGGGTTGGAAAGATTTTGAAACATAGGACAGCGAACAGAATGGAAACTCAACCACTGCCTACTCAACATACAACGATCGCTCTGTAACAGACAACAGCATCACCAGTGAAAGGTCGAGACTACCTTCAGTTTGCTGTAGTGATTTCAATGATCAGGTTACCTGATTACTCGGTTTGGTATCCCAAGTGTAGTTGTTTAAGCATGAGCTTGAATTAAACTACCAGTGAGAGCTACGACAGACTGTTCTAGGTTGTTCTAGATTAAGCACATCCGGACGCAAAAACAAGTGTTCTGTGTAAGTGAATCACCTCATTTGATGTTGATGCTTCAAGGAATCACCCTTGAGGTGGTTGTTCTCGTTAGGCCCAAGTATTTTTCTTAATGGTTATTGGAGTTGACGGAAGAACCTACATACTAACAGCAAGTCTCCTCAGATATGCTGATAGTACGATGGGCACTGATCCGTTTTGTAGCTATAGGTTGTACTCTCTGAGGAGGAGTAATGTTCTTTACGAAGTAAGGACGACGAGCTTATATACACAGATCAAGAGAGGTGAACGTAATATTGAAGCGGTCTGAGTGAAACCGTCCAAAAAGATCTTTTGAGTAATTTAACGGACCAGTTGGTCATCTTGCCCAGTGACGCAAGGCTGAGAGATGGATCAAGACTACTTGAGGCAATCGCAGCACAATTAGCTTAGCTGATGTACAGGTGCGGCTTAGTATTGCTTTCATTGGTTGCCCCGCGAACAGTACAGCATCTTATTCTTTGTAGGGTAGGGATCTCAACATCGGTTTCCTTGATACCGTTGAAAAGGCTGGTCGGAAATAGATTGGGTTAGAATGCTTGTGGGTGAAGTACATTTTAGATGAGTCTGCTTGATAAAATCAAGTTCTTCACGAATATGTTTATCCCAACACATTTTACAAACTCTTTGGTAGTGTTGGCACGAGCCCGGGCTTGTGCTTGATTATTGCAAAGCTTTTAAAGTGCATCAACTGGTCAACCCACATCTTTTTTCGAAAAATACCTTTAGCTTATTGGTCGGATCTTGATGGTATTGACGTTTATCTCAGGCACAATTGTTGATGCTCGGTAATGGGCTGTACAGTACTCATCGTATGCTTTTCAGATTTTCTCCGACTGATACGTGTTCCAAACTGATCTCTTTACTTGTCATTATCTATTTTGTGCAGTGCTCTTTTCGTTTGCTTGGTTTTTCAGAAAAATGATAACGAATCATCTGCCAAAATTTACTCTCAGTGTCAACCTGGTATTTTCACCACGTTCACTCGATCAGTTCTACTAGACTGAATCGGTCGGCCACAAGAACACCTTATGTCAAGTGGCATTACAGACTGGCAAACTACCGTAAACCGTGTGTAAACCATGGAAAAGTTGAATGATGATGAGTTGGACAGTTAACATTCTACCAGCTCGCTTGCTTACTGCTACTCGGGAAGTCGGACACAGACCGCAAATACCATTATTCCAGGGGGTCACAGCTCAAATAACTCTGCTAAGACCATCACGCCCTGCTACTTGTATCAACAGCTGACTGAACGAAACGTGCTCACATCGATGACCCGGAAACACAACAGTGGACTACTCATTCGATCTCCTTGTGTCACCGCTACACCATACACATTGGCTATTTGATGAGCAGATAACACATTCATTGTGTTGCTTGTAAGATCGCAACTGCTCCCTATTGTATGTAGCTGTTTATCATTTAATTGAATTCATCCGTTCAAAATTGTACTTCAACTTTCCCAATAGGCACTAGCTCACTTGCCGGTTAATTGCACTGTTTGTCTTAGACTCAGGAGAGTTCGTAGATCGGTGCTGATTTTGACAGCACTAACTTAGCCTGTGTAGAAACTGAGTTTGCTACGAGTTCTCACCAGTAAACACAGACTACTTAAGCTGCCATGCCCTATAAAAAAATAATATCATCCAGAAGCTTGAGGCAGATTAAGTTTCTGCACAGTTCTGGTTAGTGCTGTTAACATCAGCACTGATCTACAGAGTCCAATGAGTTTGAAGTAAACGACACGTTTAACTCGCCTGTGGTAAGGAGTATGGTTGTGATTCATCGGATAAGCATACCTGATATGTGGTAACAACCACGAAACCGGTCACACTCTTCCGACGGATTTTGGTTACTGAATGCATACTATTTGCGCTACAAACTTTTCTGGTATTTGGAAAGGAACCAGAGTCTGTGCACAGAAGCTGTTCGTTCAAACATTTTCACTCTCGAGGTCACTGTCTAGTCACTCAGGTGGTGAGGGCCAATATGTCGGCACCGATCAATGACATAATCATTTGTCTGACCAGAACTACTTGTGAGCCCGATTTCGTTCACAACCTTTACCCGAAATGGTACGAGGAGGATCTACTGGGAGCAAACGTCTGTCTCCGTTAAATTAGATTTTTGTAACTTGTGACAATAAACGCTTTTTTAAGGTATAGTAAAGAAAGGTTCACTGCGTCGTTTTTGGCCGGAGTATCTTCAACTTGGGAATGTAACTTCAACATCCCCTTGCTTGCCCACATAGCCTTATGCGTCTCATAGTTAGCCTTATCACAAACATCAAGAGCCTTAACTCAATATAACAGTACCACATAAAGAGTAGTTAATTCCTCTACTAAAATTAGCTTTGGACTTGTCAACCTTAAGCTGAATGCGTCAGTATCTGTCAGTCGGTGGATCTGATTTTCATTGACCGGATTGACTACGTGGCTAAACTGAAGAACGTGGTTCAACACAGTAGCGAATTTCGACGCGATAAAATAACTGACACTCCAGGTACATTCGAGAACAAAGTTTGAAGGGAAATGCAGCCCCTTCCTGAAAGACATTCTAATAACGTGAAAACTGTAAACTTACTAACGCGCGCGGATTTCAGATAGTGTAAATGTGTGATCTACCGAAACCCTATAAACCTGAAATACCGCGGAGACCGATATTGTTGCTGGTCCACTCAACGCATTGTCGACTACCAAAGTGGCTTGCAGAGCTACTGAAACCTGCATGGCAATCGCTCATTTATCGCAATGTGAGGGATACTACTGAATGATAAATTTATTGGAAGAAGTTAACCTCAGCGAACTCTGCTGGCGACTATGGATATCAATTCTCTCTTCATAACCGTCCCTGTGAAGGAAACAGTGGAAGTAATTATCAAACGGAACGCTTAGAAACAGTCAGAAATCGGTTTAAGTTTTACAGAACTGGAACAACTGCTTCTTTCGCTTACCTCGAACGTGCAATCCCTACTTCACAATGAAGATTATCCACAGATACATGGTGTGGCAGTTGGGATTCCACTGATTTCTCGGGGAGAGGCCCAAAACTCCTATCGAATGGATGACTGTCATCGATACGTAGACAGTATGCTCATAAGTACCAGTGTGGAAGACGCGGAGAGTTTACACTTAATGATCTGTCAAATGTATCTCAGCACACCACTTTCAATTCAGCGTAAGACGGATTTATTTATGTCCTTTCAGGACATCTTCACAGCCCAACGATCAGACGACACAGTCGAAAGATCTGTTTCCCGAAGGACCGTACTGACTGGTCTGAATTTGTACATTAACAGTCTTATATCAGTTCATTAAATAGCGTTCTGTTCCGTATTTTACTTTACCGTGCCAGGAGAATATGTTCCTTAAACACCTTTCAGAGTGAACTGCGACACTAGCAATCCGAGCCGCAATGGAATGACTATCCCCGTGTATTCATTGAGCAGCACAGTCAGGTCAAGAAACACAACTTTACCCAAGCGAAGAATCATTTTACAGCTAGCCCAACAAGATGATTATGTGGTGGAAAAACTTAGTCGGTCGAAAAGCCTATGCGACTTTCATCACAGTACTGTGTTCAAATTGAATACCAATTCCTCCGTTGTAAGGGCCACATCTTCCATACTTTAAACTTCACTGTATTTACCGGTTTCAATGTGGGTAGCAGACCATTTACATGGTTAGAGTAGAACGGCTATTGCACAGTCCGGTAGCTCAACACGTTCCGGTTTGAGTTGAATGTGAGTTGAAACAGACTTTAGCAAGTAGTGCCATGAGGATGACCGATCGTGCCGTACTGCTTATACCACTGCTATTCAGTAATGAAGCCAGAGCAAAGATTTTGACATTGAAGTATTCACAGGAAAAATACCAGAAGGAACATTGGAGTGCAGCATCACATGAAATGGTTCTTGGTACGTAAGGGAACGTAAAGAAACTGAACATTGATGTCTGTGGCAACTTTGACGGCCTGGGCCCAGTACAGTAGGCAGATTAATGTTTTTGTTTGTGGTCTTGTTGAAACGCATAACCCATGTGTTGCTTTCCTGGATAAACAATCCTTGTGTCATCCACATCCTTGCCTCACAACACTAGTGTTGTTCAACAAGCGTAACAAAAACGGTCAGTATCTTCTACTGCACGTCACTGGTTGACCTCTGGACGTAAGGTCTGCATGATCACTTCTCTTGCATTCAATTACGTAACCAGCCACCAATGACTTTTTCAGTGCTCTGGACCTGTTGCTATTCCCCTTCGCCAACAGAGTAGCATTGTCGTCAGTCTGAAATTGTCGTGGTAAGTGAACAGTTTTCTTGCTCGTTACAATACCTGACTGGATGCAGCGAAATTCGGCAAGCAATGAATCATGTCTGGAGACATCTTCGATCACCGTAACACCGCCTTTTATTCTAACATTTCTGAATTCTTATCGAATGCGCCAGCCCCAGAAGCGGTCAGTCGGACATACATCAGGACTATAACCCAGTCAAGTTAATCTATGCATTTTGAAAGTTAAATCGATTAACAAGTTTAGGATTAGGGATACACCCTGTCACATGTTGCCATTGATTTGGTTGGCTGCCCCAGCCTGGTTCTGATCAGACAGTGTTATGATCGATACACACGCGCAGCTCAACGCGTGGCCTGCGGGACAAATTGTACAAGTGAGACGTACATAAAACGCGGGATTGTTTACACATGGATTTCCCGGTGGGTTCACGCATTCCACACGACTCCGTAATCGTTTCATTACCCTCAGGTTTCAATTCGTCCTTGACACACATTTAACGTTGTTTCAGATAACCAGTGAACTTCATGTTCACACTAGGCAATCAAAACCCGTTGTGCTTAAATACCGAAACGAGACCGGTGCCATTTTGTTCACATACAATAAGTACTTTTAGGGAACGCGCCGTTCTCGAAACATACAAAAACCTCTCAACTCACATTGTACTCACTATGAGTCTATAGAAGCTAAATTGTCATCCACTCCACTATCATAAAAGCAGTTCATTAAGACTTCTAGCCTTGCTGGTTTATGAATCACCGGTTAAAAGACTAAATAACCAGATCAACGTAAAAAAAAACAGTCAAGTAAAGTACATATGACGTCTTTTGAATCGGTACTTCGATCGTACTTCACCGGTTACCTATATTAATTAATGGTGCACAATGTGTAGACGGGCGAATAACGAGACAAAAGTAATCCCCATCATATCTGAAACAATCGGTCAAGTGTCCGAAGCGAAAACAGCATGATGCACCTGAACTCATTCATCCATAAGGAACATGAAGTTAGTTCAACATAACAGAATTGCTTTGTGTCAAGAGATATCAGGAGTCCAGAATGAGCAGGATATGCTTAGAAAATGCATACGTATCAGGCAAAGTTTATTCTGGTATATTCCATCCGTGATCTACCGTTCCCTGTAAACATGCTTATTTCATTCTATCCATTAAAGGTGACAATATTTAATGTTTAACCAAACGCCGTATAGAGACAGTAGTCAAGCGCACATACAACCCCGATCGATTGACCTATGTGGAAGAAACTTCTCCTATAAAGGACCTGGTGTCCATTTTCGTCCAGTTTACTAAAGTATACAGATTTAGTGATGTCTGTGGAGACGGGAATATCAATAGATGAACATGTTGGCACATTTATTAACGAACACAATGAGGTGGCCCGTGAAGTCAAGGGTTTGATGTGC
This sequence comes from Paragonimus skrjabini miyazakii, assembly GCA_014338405.1. NCBI lineage: Eukaryota > Metazoa > Platyhelminthes > Trematoda > Plagiorchiida > Troglotrematidae > Paragonimus > Paragonimus skrjabini miyazakii. Next base: position 144,712 of record JTDE01000593.1, read on the forward strand.
ACATAGTGTCATCACAACACACCTACCAACCGGATACTTAGTGAAACAGGAAACAGCTGACGAAATGGTGTTCAGATCAAATCTGAAGCGCGTGTTGGTCATTGCGCAAAGCGTCTCATTGCATCAACTGTATGCAGATATATGCTACCATGCAAACGGTTGATGACCAACCTTTAGGTGAATTGGTGGCGGTGTGACTGTTGCTCTTTGCCCCTAATTCATTTTTGAATTCCTTCCAAGGGCATTATTTTCTACAGTGATTTATTATTCACATGATGTAACAACTAATGGATTATTGTTTTGTATTGACATCTTAGTCATTATTAATGAACCAACTTATTTTTACTCCCACGTTTAATTTAAATAAATTCTCTAAACATATCTTACTGTTTCCATCTGGTCTGTATCAATTTTCTAACCACATGCTGCTCATTTCGGATTGCTCATATCTTTTGACACACAGCAGTTCTGTTGTGTTGAATCAATTTCATGTTCCTTAGAGATGAATGAGTTCAGCTGCATCTTGCTGTTTCCACTTTGAGCATCTGACCGGTTGTTTCAGATATAATGGGGATTACTTTTGTCTCGTTATTCACCCGTCTACACATTGTACACCGATATGATGCAAACGGAATACCAATAAGGAAACATCCTAAACCTTTTCAAATTAATAGGTGAAAAACAGTACTTCAAAAGAATAAAGTATCATTAATTAGTACAATCAGTCCATTGAGGTCAGCTGTTTCAAACCAGTTGATAAACTGTGAATTCCAGCTAAACGATTAGAATGAATCAAACGACCCTGTTTATTCTGTTATCATAATGATAGAATAAATTGGACATTATTCACATGAGAGTATCTTTAAAGTTTCCGTTAAGAGGATTCAGTCACGTCTGCTATAAAATTACTGAAGTTCTAAATAACACGTTAACCTCACGAGCTCCAAGACCGGTGTGCGAATTCCGAACTGGACGGCGATAGACACTGCTAATTATTGTTACTGAAACTCGAAACCAGTGCTCCATTTTGAACTGGGCCAGTCAGAATTATTGTCGTATTTCGAACGCTTCTATCAAATGAGTGATGTTCAGTGTATGACATCATATTGAGAGATACTAAAAGTCATTAATTCTAGAAACTATTTATCGCTTGTTTTGAAAAGCAGTTTACACAGCTTCATTTAAATAAAGGGCAACCGGTGATGCCAGGATTTGGGCAACAAGGGTGTGAAAAGGGGAAATTCCAAGCGAGCCGTCTATCAAATATGGGGCCCTGAATGGTTAACAACAGTGAAAAATTGACAAGTTCTTTCACAAAAGTGGCGAGCATTAATAATTCGCTTATCAAATGAGACTTGTATGACATGTTAACAAATAGGAAAGATTGAAAAAATTATCTCTCAATATAAAAAATTCTTTAGGGTGATATCACAGTCAACGTTCACGTATCGGGACGGCGAAATGACCTTCATAGTAAGACAAATGTCAGGAGGTAGCAACAAACAATGCCCATTTCACCACATAAATGGGAACCAAGAGCATTCAGCAGACATAAATTATTGATTGAGTAGGAGGGCAGTTCCAGTCGCAGAATCTCACTGCAAGAAGACGGATATATGATACCACGAAGAGAGGTTATCACGGGTGAGTATGAACTAGAGTCCACGTCACAGCCCATGGTATGAAGGACCGACTGAATGTCGGTCCCGTACTTCATAACCTTGTCCGACCAGGCAAATTGACTCCGGTAGTCGTCCACTATACTGACGTCCAGTACCACATTAGTGCCGTCAGGAACCGCGATAACGTCGGGTTTGATGAAAGAGCTCGCCGTTGGTACGCGTGGCGCCAGGAAGACTGCACAGCCCAGATTGCGCAGCCTTTTCGCTAGGTCCTTGGTCACTCGATTGTGCCGAGCATAACGCACATTGTGAGTAGTCAAGCCCGATTGAAGAATATGGGCGAGGCTTTCTTGTTGACAGCAGTGGCCATGACAGATAACTAAGTGGTACATTCGATCACCTCGAGCATTCTGGATCTTAGTCCGGAGGAGACCGCATCTGGGCTGAATGGTACGAATAAAGATCCTAGGAAAATGCGATCTGGATTTAACAGCCGACGATTGGAGAGCGGACACAAAAACACTTCCGGAAGACCACAGCCGTCTAGCGTATGATAAAGTTCATCTATCCATCCCGCATGGGCTTCCTCTATGTTTGTCACTACTAAACCCTGAACGCGTACCGGGACAATGACGTCATGATGGACCCAAACGAATCGTCCTTGACCACGTTTTTCAGAAGTGAACGATGACCGGAGGACAGTCACTTCACTCATGAAAGCTGAGCCACCGCCAAACAAATTGGCGAATTGTACAGTTCTTAGATTCCAGCGTGTTTCGATGGACTCAGCTCAAAACTAGCGAGTGATTTATCTCTAGGATCAGAAGCTGTCTCAGAAGATAGGGACGTTGATGTGGCTTTACGGGCACTTTGGTTGTTCTATCTAACATCGTACAAAGCTGCAGTTGGTGAGTGGTGAATACTTTACCTTTTTAGGTGAATAGGATACCGGGATAGGTCACCGCATCGGAGGTGTTTAGTGACTGGTTAATATCCGGGCTCAAAATTAATAGACTCGTCAGCTATAGCTGTTACTTTGTGCGTGTGGTCTCCATAGACGACCATAAATTTGTCTGTCGCGTGTTGACCTTCAGTCTGGATAACTTCAGAGCACTAGCTTCTCGGAAGGACGCGTCGGGTTCTCGGTTAGGAGGATCAGATCGTCGGCGTAGTCGAGGCCTCTGACCAGTGTATGATGGGACTGGTGGTCAAGCTGGAATCAAAATGGAGTCAACACATCATCCATTGTCATGATGAACAGCAGCGGTGACAGTAGATCACCTTGGCGAACGTCACGCTTGGACTGGAGGACTGAGCCTTCGAGCGTGACGAAAGCGTTCCGAGAAGAACCAGCAATGTAACGTGCTAGAGTTGGAGAAGCATTTAAGGCTTGGGCCGATTTGTTAATCGAGCCTTTTAAGATAGAATCGAACGCCTTGGATGCGTCAATAAAGGCCGCACACAGGGTGAAAGACGTAGCGCATGAATTTCGGAGAAGTGCATAGAATAATGAGGTCGTCTCGAAGCCACCATCACGATGTGGAAATACGAATTGGATGGCGAGTAGTTGCAAATGCGTATTCCAACGATAACGCAATGCTATGTTCAAATAATGTATCAGCTTTGAAGATATAGAGACATATCTCAATTTGTTGGAAGTGAAAGCTTATTCACTTTCGGAACAGCGTAATGCGGAAACAGCACAAATGGATTGGACAACCTTCAGTTAGCAAAAGGAGGTTGAAATATCTGGTCAAGGCATCGACATTGATATTATTCAAACGTTTGGACAACTTGTCCAAACCAGCAGCAGTATCCTTCATGTTTTCCAGAGTGCGGAAAACTTCCTCTACAATGACCAGATCGACCAAGGACTAGTCCGGAGGCAGAATTGTACATGATCTCTCATCCGTGTGCGGATGAGCCGATAATACCTCGAACGAGTACTTGTTGGAATTATTAGAAAAGGCCGCGGTTCATCATGTAGGTAGTTCTCCAGTTTCCAGAGAAGACTGCAAAGCACAGTCTTTCGCTGGCGGTACAGGGTTTGAATTGCAACGTAGTTAGCTTTCCGTATCTGCTTCCTGGTCGTGTAGGTTCCTGCAGCGACGCGAAGACTTCGTTGAGTGACCAGTCACCAGGTGTACGAAAAAGATTGTGAAGCGTACGTTTAACAATGATCTTGACTGTACCATTGTGGAAATCCCTGAACGAAGGCTGCAGGCAGTCGCTAGCAATTCATCGTTGTGTAAGAAAGCCCTGTTATTGGACCGCAGTTGGTTTATCGTCGTTTGGATCAAACACGAAAACCATTTGGGGTGCTCAGCAGCTTGGGACTCAGTATTCAACGTCATGTTATTAATCGACCGTATAAACAAAATTTCCATCCGTGAAGCGTTTGTTTGTAAACTGTCTCTTCTTGTCAAACGGACGCCCTCTACCAATGTCCAACGTTTCCATACCTGCAGCACGTATTACTGGGATGTTGTTCCACCTTGCTTACCTTCACAATTACTATTCCGTGGGTTCAATATCAAACGTCAACTTTGTCTGTGAAGCAGTAGGTAGATTGGTAATGGGAGCAGTATTTTTCCACCAATTCACGGCATATAGACGCGTCCTGATGATCTCCAGAATACTGCCAGAGAATTGTGACAGAAGCCGGTGATGATGCTCGTGTCCAGCAGAACACGATCGGACCAGTTCATCTGTAAGTCTGACATGATAAGCCGATTCTTGCTGAGACCAATTTGATTCGGCGAGTTTCATGCACCTGAGCTTTTCGTAGTTGCGCTCGATGGGATGTGTATGCCATTCCTGCTAACTGAGACCAGTTTTGGTCGGAAAGCTAAGGTCAAAGTCGACGCAGTCACCGATCGAATGAGGCTGGGCACCTACTTCTTGTTCTGCACTATCTCCGTGACGACGCAAACGAGCGTGCACCGACAAACCGGCGTTCGATTTACATATCTGACTAGGTGTACTCCGCTCGCCTATCCTGTGTACTGATAGAGGCCGGTGCGGAAGTGCTGGCGGTAATATCGTTGTCTTGATCGAGTGTAATCAATACGTTAAAACCAGGTAGAGTGTTTGGCCCTATCTGGAGTTGCTGACCACCTAATCAGTAAAGACTGCTCAGTCGGCACCACGAGGAGAAGCCGAACCTGGCCAGTCTTAAGTTCCATCGAATTGCGGAAGCTTCCATTAAATGAGTGGTGTTCAGGTTATAACACTGTATTGAAAGAACCTAACAGTCAGTTATTTTGGAAACTACCTTTTCACCAGTCTATCTAACACTACTGATGAATGGTCGGGGATACAGCTGATTTAAATCACGCATCACTCATTTGTTTATAACCTGGTCGATCACATAAACGACATATTTCCTGTTGATTAAATTCAGTCGAAAATCTAACGAAAAGGACTTATAAGTCAGGTCAAAATATTCGAATTAAGATTACGAATAAACAGCGGAGGAGTTGATTGATTTTACGTAGTGCAACGTGCTATCAATTTTGAACACACACATTGGGGCGTTTCGCAAATAACACTTTCCATACATATCACTTCTTGAAACGACATATCCCAGTCCCATTGTGTATTTATGTATACAATTAGATTCTAATATTGCACACCCTCAAAATTTAGCATGTCGCCAAATTTGTGCATATTCTTATCGACCGACTGTGGACATGTCTGCACAATTGCGGTTGCAAAATGCAGCACACGAAGTAAACAAGTTTGGAGTCGTTAAGTTTTTTTTTACTCAGTTCAGAATGCTTCGGCCTAAGGACCACTTATACGAAAGAATGTCTAAAAGCAGATCCTCAAAACGTCTCATCGTTGTGGGCTATCAGCTTCACGTTAAGTGTGCATGAATGTAAACCCAAGTTGATTGCACTGTTCACAGACTGTTTTGAAGTCTAAGAGGCAACACTGTGTCATTAAATCAACACGGGGTACGACAGACATACCAGATACAAAAGCTCAGTCATATAAGCCCGTGAGTAATGTTCAGGTTGTTAAATTTCTCCGAGAGTAGACACTGTTATGAGGCGCATCTCCCAACGAGACAGCCAGGACGCATCACGCCACATCGATCGACCGGCCCAACTCGGATGGTATGGTCGTGGATGGTGGTACGGTCCCACTCAGCCAATCAGATTGCAGGTGTGCGGTAAAACCTCTGTGCGTTATCTGGACTGTGTTTCTCTCGCGTTGCCTTCTGATGCCCACTGTAACGTGATTTGTTCTGACACCCTGACTGCCATACGTGATTGTTCAATGGGATTCGCTCTATGTCTGTCGGCCATCTACGGTAATCGTTTTGTCCTATAAATTTAGAGCCTCTGTGACCTAGTCTCGTCTCGTCTCGCTCGTCAAGTAAACAGTGCAGCCGCGTCTCCTTTGATTTTCTCGGTTTTGGGTCAAGCGACTGAGCGCGTAACCAAGGCGACGATCCAATAGACACCTTTTGAGCATCCCTTGACCAGGAGTTCCCTCTGTGGCTGAAGTAAAAATCTCAGTCATGACGAAGACATACTATGCTGACGAGCTCTAACAACGGCGAAATTAAGGTCTATAGCTTGTTCAGTCCAAGATGTCTCGATGTTAATTTAAGATGTCCCAAGGTGGTTCTCTAGCCTTCAATGAAGAACGGAATCGCATAGCTAATGTGCACATGAGTAAAATGCCAGACGCAGGGATTGGTTAGCTCTTAAAAAGTAAGAAGACATGGATCCTCTAGTGACTTGTAGCAAACGAAGCTATTTCGCCTGTACTCAATTGCCAAGCTGGCAGGGATACAAGTCAACACGAACATGATGAATATTGAACGCGTGGGTGCGCCCACACAACATAGAACGCACTCGGATAACAACTCTGTCAAACTGACCATCTGTCTGTGGGTACCTGAGCAATCCACTTGGACTGGTATATGTTTCTGTCGTAATCGTCGTCCGAAAGGCAGCATAAATCGTGCAATTCCTTCCTCAGGTGTTAGAGTGGTAACCAGCTGAGTAAATTCCACTGGATGCGAAAACAGCTGAAAAGAGCTAAAATACTCACAGTAATCGATCGATCACGGTCCCTAAGCCTAACCAAATAGTGTCCGGGATATGTCCCGAACCTTTTCAATTAACTCTGGCCTTAAGTGATCCGGATGTGATACAAGCAAGACAAACTGCCTCAAATATGTGATGTAGAAATCTGCTGACTACTGTGCCAACAGGATGGTACAACCGATAACAAACTAACATCAACCAACCGCATTTCAGTACTAAGGCTGGTCACTAGAAAGGGCCGACCAAATAGAAAAGTGTCAACCGGTAGTTTAGGATGAGCAAGTCAAGGAACTGATATAGACAACAAATATCTTTTGAACAGACAAACTAACCACCACCAGTCTCAATTCTTCCCACATTGCTCTCGCTATTGGTCGGTTCTATAAACCGAGCTACACATCTTGCACACGTACGGTTTTTCATTATCATAACTTACATTAAACTTCTTCCCAATAATGCATGGTCATTTAAACCATCTCTTTTACAAGCCCACGAACTTACGTCCACATCATGTTCCACCAAACGTATTCATACAAGATGAAGAAATTCACCGATATTTGCCTCTCCGTGTCAATCACCAATGTGTTCACTGTGGAATACCAGTTATTCGCCAAGTCATTACTTTTCAACTGGTCCTACGAGTGGTCCTTGTTCATTTCTACCAGTCCGCTAGATGTGGACCCACACCGTGGTGGTATGAAAGAAAGGAAGTGATTACTCCATTTCGAAGTGAATTCCTACTGAATGAACTGCTCGCATTTTTTTTATCCAACTGTGCATATTGTTTAAACATCTCGTTATTGTTATTCCTTAATCCGACGGAGTTTGCTGCATAAGCTTGGTGCACTTCAGTATTTTATGAGAACTGTCTTTTGAAGAATCGGAGCAGCAACCAGTTGAAGTCAGCTTGAGCATATCCTGCTTCACATCGAAATGGGCTCGATTACAATTCGAAGGAACTGCGACAAATGCCATCGATCGTAAGTGGCGTGCAATTACTATTAACAGTAGCTCCGTCACCACGTACCAGAAAGCAAAATACTGCTTAAAACGTTTAATGATTTCTGCGATGTTAGTTTGAAGAGAAGTGTGTTAATCGTGGGGTCACTGATTAGAGGTAGCAGGACAGTTATTCTGTTCGCTCTCATAGTGATCTGGCAACCTGAACATTTCTCACAAGCTAATTTGGTGGCATAAGAGAGTTTAGCCATGCGTAATGTGAGGCCGAACGAACGGTGGTAAATACGCTTGTCACATAAAAGCGTGACCGGGTTCAGCTCCCGGCCTTGGCTAGGTGATTCGCTAGTGACATTCTTTAACACGAGCAAAACATAAATTTGTCTTTCCGAAGGATTTGAACCAGTGTTGTGACGTGATATACGGCCCACAAGCGCGTAAACAGAAAACAGAACAACGGTTAGTGAAACGGTAGATAACGGAACGACCTTCAACGGTAATGAACGAATGACAACGAAGTATGCTCGACTACTTCGTATCTTCCCTGCCAACCCAACCACTGGAGGCTAACGAACGAACACAGGAAAAAGACTGGCTTCCCGACAGAGGTACTTTATGTCACTCAATGTGAAGACAGCCCGATCAGAAACTAGACCACATTTAAAGGGTTTGAGAAAAAACAAGATAAAAACGAGGAAAACAAGGACAGAAGTAAACCAGGCAAAGATCCTGACAGTACAATGATGTCTCAATTAAAGGACGAGCATGTGGGCGGGATGCCAGGAATTAGCACAAGGACGAGAACGCTCGTGAAGGGCGAAGTGTGTAGGCGGGGTTCCAGAAATGGGCACAAAGGCTGAGAACACACGTGAGGTGTGAAGTGGCACATGACCGTGCCGACTACGAAGGTCACTTCGAACAGAATGAGGTAGGCCTTTCCAAAGGCGAATGAAAACGGTATTTTCGGAGAATTGGGTTCTGCCCCGACACCTCCCTTACGAAGATTGGCAGCAGGTGGTCTCCAGTGGGCCAACCTAAATAAGAGTCGGTGGTCGGCGTTGTCGATGGCTCCAAGGTTTGAGAGGACAACTTGTCTTGGCGACCGACAGGGATGAGGTTGACGCTTCGGGAATCTCGAACGTGTCCAGGAGTAGGTAGAGCGGTATAGTCCCCTGGTTGTCACGGATTTCTTCATTGACCCCATGACGTGGCCGGAGCTGATTGCGGTGGCGGACGCAAGCGTCCACCGCAACGGAAATCTCATAAAGCATCTTGCCCCGGCGTCTCGTTAT
>JTDE01000593.1:164931-175578 GCA_014338405.1 Paragonimus skrjabini miyazakii
CCCCCGGGTAGAAGGCGCTAATCACATACCTAAACCAGGTAAAATTGCACACGACGTGCGAGCGGAAATCGGGGGTGTTGTGGACTGGAATTGTGATTCAAAATCGCGAGCGCTCGTGTGGCATGGTAACTAGCGAGTTGGGCAATAAAGATTGTGCTTTACTGGACGCCTTTTCGCTACACTATCACAGATTGAATATCCACCATTCCTAACTGTTCGATTCAAATAACGGATTCAGGTACTTATAAATTTTGTTCCGATGAGCCAAGACGGAATGGTCATACCAACCACGTATTGCGTCCCAACTGCTTTGTGCGAGGTAACATTCACTGATCAATACTTTCATCATAAATACTGAATATCGGTGCTTCATTCAGCCGTTCCAACTAGTGCAACCCCACATACGGTTCCTCGAAAATATGACTGGAGTTCCGATAAAAACTCATCAGGCCGTTACAGTTACACAAAGCCAAAATTTTTTTTAAAAAAGCGGTAAAATGCAGAATCGTGTGTTAGGCTAAATTGACACTATACGACCGTTGACATGCATTAGTTTTATCCGAAATATTCAGTAGATTGGCTTGAACAAACCCGCCGGACTGACCAAGTGGTGTGACTCGATCAAAGGCGCAGCGACCGCAGATAAACAAGGCATTATCGATTCTCACATTAGTCACACTGGTTGGTGCTCCCGAATACGTTCGAATAACCGCCGTATTGTGTAGCTTGTTCCACAAGAACAAACGAAACGGTAAACGTAAAAGGAGGCGGTATGAGCAAATAATATGTTCCTCAACTGGGAGCACAATACTGGTGTGGTGGTAAACTGAACAAGTAGTTGGTTTACAAAGTATGTTTTAATAATTGCCACATTAAGCTTTGTGGTTTCGCTTTCAGCTACGCTATCAACCTTGGAAAGCAAGTAAGTAGAAACAGACATTTTGCCTGAAGTTTGTGGTTTGTCTACCTTAGTGGTAATAGGCACATTTTTATGAGTAAACTGCCTCGAATAGCCATTTTCAACGAATGTATTAAAAATATAAACCGTATCTCCTCTTCAGTAGTGTCATTCGAGCGTATTTTCGTGGCATTATCCACCAGGTATCGGATTAGGTTCCTCCGTTTTTTAGTGGTACAAAACTATTGGAGTTTGTAAACTGGCCCGTCTGAGTTTCCTTGCAATACACCTTCCGTTGTATCATGCCATCCTCGCGACGAGGCATGAACACGTCTTGGAGCGCCATATCTGCGGGTGATTCCAGTTCTAGGATAAAATGAATATTTTTAGGGACAGAACTGGAATGTGTCAGTATTTCACTAGGGCTTTTAGATTCATTTGCCACGCAGATGATATTGTCTACATAACGCTTGTAAAGGGTGACTGATTTTAATTGATCAGCCAATGAGCTGCCATGCCATATAAAGACATCTGCCAATAATGGACCTAGTGGCGACCTTATTGCTACTCCATCCTTTTGACAGTATAACTGACCGGTGAACTTGAACTGAACGTTGTATGTGCAGCGATATAATAATTGCTTCAGTTCTTCCACTGGTATTCTTACATTTGTATCACTGATTTCTGTCCGAGAAATTTAGTCGTTTCGTTTAGTGGGATATTGGTGAAGAGAGATGTGACATCAAACCAGAATATACGTTTGTCAATTGCGTCCAGCTGCTGTAGTGTAAGTCATTTTGCTGTTGTATGATACGGAAGATTGTACATATCTGGAATCGGACGTAGTGGTACGCCTTTTTTATTTATCTTGGATAACCCGTAGAGTCTAGGAATTACAATGTCTACTGATCTAATTCCCCCAAGAGTTGTAGAGTCTATCAGGCCCTTTCGCTTCACACATCTGAGTATTTTTATTAATGACTCTTCAAAAATTGTTGTCTTGTTGTTTTCACTTTGTATGCTAACAAATTTCGTTGTATCTTCCAATAGCACGTTCATTTTATTTAAGTAATCGGCTCTATCTAAGCCCAGCTATAGGTGGACCAGAATTTAGAAAAACATACGCTGATTGATGAATTCCTGGATGAAACGCCACCGGCTGTCCGGGATCAGCCCAAGATTGCTGTCAAATTCAGTTCGATGACGTTGGAAGAATTGGCTGATGCGACTGGACAATTGCTAGCGGAAAACATCCTGCCAATCAACGAGTTGAAGGCAAGCGACCCAAGTGGACTGGAGGACCTCCGAGGTGAAATGGTAAGGCTAACTCAGGAAGTGGTGGTTTTGAGGGTGAAGAAGGAGGAAATTCGTAGCAATGTATGCCAAAGATGGGAAAGGCGTGAACAATAGCGAAGATTTTGCTCACTTGGCAAGAAAAAGCGGTATTTAAACGTTTCGCTGATTGTTTTTGTTCTGGAGGGGAGACTCGGCAACAGGGGTGATTGATAATAGGACAGTTCAGGTTAGGGTAGAAATCAATGGTAGTTTACAGTGTTGTTTGATTGATACTGGGGCGGCGACTTCATTGATTGGGCCAAGAAAGATAGTTCAGCCATGTGAGATGGTCGTTCGAACAGTCGGGTGGATCAACTCTCAAAGTTAATGACCTGGCAGAACATGATGTTCGAATCGATGTTTACGTAGTCAAACACCAATTCGTCATTTCCCTCGACTCACTCGTAACGAAGTATGGTGTGAATTCACTAATGAGAAAGCGCGAACCACAGCTTGAATAAATTGGAGCGAACGCACCCAAAGCGTTGGCAACCAGTGACAACCGGTTGATGAATGAAGTAATACGCAAATTCCAAGAATTGTTCATCACAGATTAGGCAATTGTGACTGGAGTAAACATGAAATCCCCATCAAGCCAAAGCGATTTCGACCATTCTATCCCGGAAGAACTCCAGCAAAACCTGCAACCGAGGAATGAACGATAAGTCAAAGACATGTTGGAAGAAGAAATCGTTGATAAGGCTGATAGCTCGTCCAATCTCCGTATTGTTGGTGAAAAAATCCAATGGTAAATTTCGATTTCTTGTTGACCCCAGGTGGCTCAACGAGAGTACAGCCAATAAAGTTGTAGCTGTCCCAGAAATGGCAGTAAGTTTTGATAAGCTAAAGTGTTGGACTCGCGGTCCGGATATGAACAGATTCTGATCAAGCAGTCAGACCGTCATCATCATTATTACAGCAGCCATGAGCCTGACCAAAAGATGCTGTGGCTCGGACCGCCGCTCACTTCAACAGTGACGTGGAATATCCTGGAAGAAAAAGCTACTAAGAGGTTTAAAAATTTATGAAAGAAGACTAACCGGAAGAACTAGAAATGGTATGGATGCAGGTACGCCATTGACTGTGACACACCGCCATCCCGGATAGCGTCTCTAATCGGCGGTTTGAGTGATCACGAGGACCCCAGCCAGGCAGGCGAGGTTTTCATATTTCGTGACTACGTTGGTGCTTGACCACCATGTGGTTTCACCCAACTGTTGGTGGTCTCAGTATATAATGTTCGGTAAGGTAAACGCTCAGCTGGCATACGAAGTAAGTGACCTAACCATCGCAAACTATGCACCGTGAGAGTTGACCACTTGATCGCGCATCCCAAGCGTTCCGGAATGCACGCCGGCGAACTGCCACATTGCTCACGCGATCAGTCCACTTAATATAGGCCAATTGGCGGAGACAACGATGGTCAAACACAGCAAGCCTGTTGACGTCTTCCTTGCGAACAGGCCACGTTTTCGAACAGACCAAAATGAAACAGCTTTCTAGGTAAGAGAAAAACAGTATCGCTTCAAACATGTGCCGTTCAGACTGTCGGGCGCCTTTATTACGTTCAGACAACTGATGCTCAAGGTGCTGGATGGACTGCACAATACTGTTGTCTGTGGAGACGATAACGTCATCTTCAGTGTCAACGAGGCGGAACGTACGAGGCATGTTTGAGCCATGTTGCAGAAGACTGAACAAGCTGGCCTACGGATCAATAACTCAGGGTCGCAAGTGGTGAAACAAACGGTGATACTACTCAGTCACAAGGTCGGTCAGGGCGAGATCCAGCCACTGCCCGGGAAACCGGTGACAATCAAGGCTATTGCGGTGCCAACATCAAAGAAGACATTGCGACAATTTCTCGGTTGTGTTGGGTTCTACAGCCGATTCATCAGAAACTTCAATGACCTCACGGGCCCAATATACGAAATTCCGAAGAAAGATTCTCAGTTTCATTGGTCAGAAAAAGTCAACCAAGCGTTTTTCCAAATCCAAAAATTGGTGAGAGGACAACTGACCCTGAAATTACCGATGAATGAACAGCTTTGTTGTCGCAACCGGTACGAATGAGGACTCTACTGAAACAAGAAGACGGTGTTGTGGCACATGTCAACCAGGTACGAATTCCTGCTGAACGAAACTACTCAACGATGAAGATGAGGTGTTTGACGATTATGTGGGCCTTGGAAAAATTGAGGACATACTTGCTTGACCGGCATTTCCATGTGGAGACTGACCATAAGCAGTTGGAATGGATAGAATCAACGAAGGACTCTCGAGGAGAGCTGGCTCTTTGGGGGTTACAACTACAGAAGTATGACTTCATAATTCGCCATGTAGCTGGAAAATATAACTATGTTCCCGATTTGCTTTCCCGAATGGAATACATGAATGAGGTCCACAAGGACGTGATCAGAGTTAGCAGTACTGAACCGGAAAACGATCCCGGAAAGTTACAAGCAACACAGAGGAAGGATACTGCGATCCGAGATGACAACCACCAGAAGGCGAAGGACATCCAAAAGTGAAAGCTCTCGAAATGCATTGGTCAGATTTGCGGTTGAATAGTGCCGGAATTTTAATGTCCCATCTATGGGACGGAATAAACGTGCCGGTTAAACCGACAGAGTTACCAGTTACAGTCGTGAAGGTATATTACCAACTGGCTCATACGGGATGTGACCGAACTTACGAAATGTTGGGACAAAGAACATACCTGGTTTAAAGGTCAAGTACAGAGACTGCCAATGTTGAAGGAACCATATGTAGTGGTGGCGCCCCGCGCCCCGGTGTATTTGACTAGGAATGAGAAGGATCAACATCGAGTTCAAGGAAGTCGGCTATGTAAATAATACAACATCCCGATTAGAAGAGTGAGAACCAATTGTGTCAGCATCGCCAAGACCGGTACTCAGATCGTCGAGAGAACGAAGAGAGCCAGAACGTCTTTTGCTGCAGCTGGCTGAGTTAGATTATACTGACGACAAGGTGTTCTTGTTTGACAACTTCCAGACAGCACAGAAAATGCTAAAAACTATTTCGCACTATTTTAACATTTCGGAGTGTTTCAGTCACAGAGTGCTTCTGTAAGACTCCAGTGATGGCGTAGACTTGTCGTTGGACAATGAAGTCATGGAGGTTGTTGACCAGTTTGTGCACTTGGAAAGCTGAAACGGCGGTGGGAATGAAATAGAAGCCCGCATCTCAAAGGCTGAGACGGTGTTCGCCAATCTAGGACATCTCTGGCGACAGAGACATTTATCTAAAGCTTAAGAGTGCGTTAGATATGGCGACAGTGGTGGCCACATCATTCTACGACTATGAAACTTGACCGTCCACGGTAGAAGTACACTGTCTTCAGTCGTTCGAACATCGACGTCTGCATTCGACCGCTCGTATCGGGTGAAACCAACAAGTAGGCAACGAAGATTAGTGATGCTAAGCGAGTTTTTTTTGTTTAATTTCTACGTTTACAAATACACAGACTACACCGTATACAAGAGATGTCAGAAGGTCTTCTGACAAACTGAGCAGTCCGCCGACGGTGCGGCCGACTGACTGATAACCCGACGTAGATAGACGAAGTCGTTCACCAAGAGGCTAACCAATGTAGATCGGGTTCGTATCCGGAGCTGGGAACCTCGCGATTCACAGATTTGGTGAAAGGGCAGCTAACCGGGATCAGTCGCGTGAATGTTGTCGTTGTAACCTCAAAAGACGCTTGTCCTACGAATTTGTTTATTGCATGAAATCCCGTGCAGGTTATGTTAAAACATAGGACCACGAACGCGTATATTCATTTGCACGGCTGACGTGTATACATACAAACTAGACAGCAGTACGTTATCATTCGCTCCGGTGGCACGTTCCCCATAGTGCTTACACATTGTCCCAATAGTCACATCTGATACATCGTTTTCCTGGCGTTGAGACCTGCTATTTAGTTCCCGAATGCATGTATTATGCTACCGACAAACGGAGCTGCCTGTTACACAACAGTTTGACACAGTTTTCTGTTAATTGAGTGCACATAGTGATGCGGGGCAGTAAAAAACGTAAAGAAGTTGTCTTGTTGATTACGCCTTACTTTCATTGTAAGTTGGCAAGGTGTAGGCACCATGGTGTTGAACGTTTGAATATAGACGAAGGCATTTTTAGTAGTTAGGTCCTTTCCCTTTCCATTCTATTTTTCTCTTGCTGCGCGCGGTTTGCGCTTTTTTCATGGTTGTATGGCAGTTAAGTATCGGTCAGAACCACTGATGTGTTGCTTTCTATAACGATTATTATCATGATGAAAAACACAGTACTTGAAAAAGTAATTCGCTGTTCAATAACGAGTACCGGTATTTGTATCTAAATTATGATGCGCGGGACAACAGTAGATGAAAATTTGACTGAATAAGCACAGCAACGAAATGTGCGTCAAAGTTCAATTCACTTGTCGCTTTTTAAGTTTACCGAGAAGGTTGCGATAAACTGGTTCAAAAACACATTTGTCGACTTTAAACTGCGTACTGAGCACTATTCGAGTCACACTGTTGTTCATAACTCTTACTCAGGTGATGCAGATGTTAAACTGAAAGTATGTGACTGGTTACTTGGAACTGACGAGCCAACATGAAATGCAACCATCTACCGATGTTCGTCTTCCAGCTACTCTATTTAATTTATTGAAGGGGCATAACAATAATAAATTAACGATGTGTGAAGAACAAAATGACCAAGAAAAAAGCAATTGAGATTTATGAAAAAGGAGTCAACAACATCGCGGGTGCAGGCTCGCCACTGACTGTAACACACTTCCATATCTGATGATATTTCTAATCAGCGGTGAACTCCCCAGCAGAAAAGACAGTCCTTACTAACATTGTCCAAAGCGGCGATCCATACTTTCACGGCTTGTGAACACCGAAATGCCCGGTCACTGCTAGATTTCTTCTAACTATACGAACAATGCACAGTGAGGCAGATGGAGTAAACAAACAAACCAGCGAAACCTGTGCATTTTCATTGTCTCAGTTATTGGCAGCGAACTTGCACACTTCCTAAAGATGAACCGAAAGATTTACTCACATATTCAGCTCATTTGATACATACTAACTGGCAGAGACGACGAGAAGCTAGTCGTAGTCTTCAAATGAACGGACCAGATCACTGTTCCATAGAACAAAACTGAGTGCATACACTGATAGAACAGTCCAACAGTTAGTTCTCATTATCGAAAACCGAACGACAATGAGAGCATGCCAAACTAGGAAGACACAGAGTGAGTTGTGATTTTTAGCCCCGGGATGGATATTACAAACTAATAACTTGACTAAAACAAAGGTTGCTTAAAAAATGCAAAAGGGATGCGACTATCAAACAATTCTACCTACTATAATCGCCAAAACACGCATTATAAACCCTCCCGTAAAGCGATAATCAAACCTCTTTGCGAAGCCACAAATGACAGAGATTAGCCAGTGCTGTCCTCATTGGCACTTTGCCAAAAATCCTAAAGTGCAGTTGAAACAATCGACAGTCTCAATTGGCCTGCCTACAAAGAAGATGAAGTGAGGGTGAGCACAATCTTGTACCGACATGTTACAGTCTGAAGATGAGAAGCGCATATTACACAAACCAGCCATATAATTCAATCAGTTGAGCATGGTCTGCGGAAGAGCTAATTAACTTAATATCATCTTCACCACAATATCAGTCAGCCTACTATATGACAGAAGCTTAGTTGCAAAATCTCAGAACCCGCAAGTACTCTCTTCCAGAACATCACACGTCACATCGTTAGGGAGAAAAGATTGGACATCTTTATCGAACGCCCAAGATAGCTGCTCACATACGCACAATTTATTTTCAGGATGGGCAGACAACGTCAGCTAAATGACCCATTTCACTAGGGCTCACCTGCGACGGAGATAGCATGTAGGACAACCGACTCACGATGGACGGAATAGAAGAGTGTTCACGTTCCAGTGTCCGTCGCAGAGTGGAAGTATGACCGATACACATACGACCAGGCTGGAAACTTGCACGTTCTCTTATATGGTTCCTTCTTTGTTCCAGAAGCTGCCGCATTACAATGCACATGAGTGTCTCGGATGCGACAGAGTCGAGGCAGATAAACATTTCCGCACTTTTTATAAAGATGAGTGTTTTCTGATGAGCGCCAATCATGAGGTAGCATTTAAGTCTACCACATGGAACGGGGGATAACTATCTCTTACTATCAACCTTGAAAGACAGAAGAAGAATGTCCGGACCTAGAGCTTCACTACAACTGGATAAATAAACTTCCAAACCCACTGTATTCCAAGAAGGATCGACGAAAGTGTTAGAGATAATCACAATAGCTGTTATTCCAAACTGAATACGCTAGCTCAGTCCAGTTGAACTCTCTCAAAACGCTCAGCCCATCTGTCAGGCCATCCTGACAGACTGTAAATTCATGAGTCGTCAATTTCATATATAGTCTCACTAGTGTTATGTCAACAGCTAACGAATAAAGGAGAACCGTATCCGGTTACTATTTGAAAAAATATCTAATCATCTGTTTGACTCGCTCAGCTAAGTAAACATCACGGTTACTAGGCAGACTCTTCGTTAATTTGCATTTAAGCTCACAGCGGTCTTTATCGTATACGGAGGCATGGGAGATAAGTTGACGTTTGTTCATATAGACATATAGGCGAATATATGTTTTCAAAAATTCATCTTCAGGCCGGTACAATTGTATAAGGAGTTAATAGAGTTAGATCGAGATATCGATCAGACTTATTACAGGGAAACTAGGTCACTGGTCAGTCAATTGGCGATGGCTTGATTGGTCGGTTACGTCACGATTTTCTATTGGTTTGATCGCGCACGTTGGCCATCGATCCGATGGATTTGTGGCCATGGTAGGTGCAGCGCTTGAACAAACCGTTTTTTGGTGAAATAATACCGGGTCAAGCAGCCTGATTCCAATGGCCTCGGCAGTTCATATGCCCTGATGAACAGGCAGAGATCCAGTTCGGTCGTATCTGCTGTTTCTTTGAAACTGACATTTGCACAAGGGATTCGCATGGCTGATGAGATTTCTGATCAGTGCCATTGTGAATCATTCTGCTGCCGTGGCCCGAGAGAGTTAACTGTCAGTGCTGCTTGACAGACGGTTCGCCACCTAATCATCAGGTAAACGTTTTGTTTGCAAGCAAATACTCCCTGAGCGAACGATACGACAAAGCGGACATGAACAACGGCATGAGTGGAGCTAAGGTGATTTCCCCAAGATTAATACGAAACGATTCCATCGATGCCTGACAACGACACGGTTGATTTGCATTCAGGGCTGAGTTGCACACGTAACGCAACAGTCTGTTTGTACTGAAATATGCAACCCGTTGCACAGAATCAATGACGCAGACATAATCGTAACAGCTGAGGCGCATTGTCAATACGTCGTGCATAAATATCGAGTCAACTATTCAGTCGCTTCTCGTCTGGAGTAAGAAGACCGAGCTGTTTTAGTATCAGCACATAATTATGTCCGAGCGTTTGACCTAACTCAGAAAATGTGAGGGCAGCATGTAAGGCGTTCTTGACACGACCTATTGTCTGTGGGGGTATATGCAAATAACACAAACTAGCGTTGTCTTTTCGGTCTGTATCGAAAGGCCTTGACCAAAGCGTTAAGTCTGACGACACAGAAGCGGCCATTCACTCAGATCCATTCGAGCAAACTTTACTCTGCTTAACAACCCAGTCCGATCTTGAACCCAGCTTGCCCACGGGATTCGAGTTCTATGTCACCAGAGCCACTGATCCTAAAAGGGACGGCTCGATACAAAATGATCTCAGTTGCGACGCGCCATACGGTGCTCACCGAAAGGTCAAACAAGTGCATCGACGGGACATGGGCATGAACCGACTGTGACAACAACCCTGGAACCTGTCATGGGGTGATCAACACAATCGTCGGTCAAGGCCGAAATCAAGCTACTGAAGTCAATTACTGTATTGGTTCCATATATAATGGACTTTGACAACATACAATACACTTTTATCGTGCATGTTGCTAAGTCTTTTGAAATCAGTCTGGATAATGTGAGATCGTACTCCCTAGCGATACAACAGGTCTACAGCATTAACCAAGAACCAACCAGGGGAACGACAACGGTACGGCCGTAAAGTTGTTTCAGAAACACGGCATGCACATGATCCCAGACTCCAGATTGCTCGCAGAGCAACTTGCTGGTTTTCTCTCACAATGCGGACACTAAGAGCACCCTAATTATAAGCTGCCTTGGCGTCAACAAGGGAGAATTAAAAGTTGAAGAAGTTGATAGGCGTCGGAGCACGGACAACTTCAGATGCCTCCCACATTTTTACGCCACGGGCGGCGGCTGGCTTTGGAGATCTCACAAAGCCAGCCG
>JTDE01000593.1:175678-193201 GCA_014338405.1 Paragonimus skrjabini miyazakii
CACTGGAAGCCTCTGATTCAAAAATCTGACGCACTTGGCAGTAATGTGCTAGTCCGGCCCGGGTACGCTGTGGGTAAAAGGGATATATGATTCGGATTATTGCTGCGTGCAGTAATGCATTGAAAGCTATGTCCGGCTCCTAAAACGTATTACAAGTTATTCGCAAGCAGTGAACAACTCACCGACAATCATGGTCGACCAATGGACTTTTTCTGTCTTTTCTCTCTCTTCTTTTTCAATCAAGAGACAGCATTACCGCAGATATAAACAGTGTATGCCCACAAGGTCGTGACTGGCTACGTGAGCAGTCAACAGTGCGTCAAACAACCCTATGAGTGTCTGTTTTGCCTGACTGCTTGTCCGACACGGTTGTACCTGAAAGGATAGGAACCATTATCACAGCCTCAAGGATGAACACAGCACATCAATGCAGTATAAGGTCAGAGGACGGTGTAAACACATGAAGCAACTATCTGGATTCCAACTATGCACTCATGTGTCCACTTCGACTTGCACCTCGGTGAACACCACTTCATCCTCAAACACGAAGTAATGCAGTCAAAGTAAGTGAGCCGCAAGTCTTAGGACTCACCTGAGAGTAGTGGTCTCCAATATGATAGCCCCAACACTGAACAGTGTGGAAGCACACTGCACATATGTTTGCAATCTAACGCACATGTGGGACAATGGTTCCTTTCACTGGCAACCGTAAAGTTTATGTATAACCCTCTGAACTTCCTGCAGTACATTATCCGGAAGTATACTTCAATCCGCCGTCACGGTGGTACTCGAAAGGCTACTGAGAAGAACGCGAGGCCCGGATGTTTGGTTTCAAAGTGTAGATACTTTGATGTTGAAGACGAGGGCTTTTTAATGAGGCGATCCTATTCATTTCCTTATTTTGCTCCCTACTTTGGATTCGTTTCCCTTCTCAGTTTTGCAATGATTACGCACCTAAGTGAACCACTCTCACACTGCCAAATACGACTATGATAGTGACGCCATTGAGAAGAAATAAACTGTTACAATCGAGAACTCCTAAAAGCATTTCATTCTATCCGGGCCTCAGGCAATGAGGAGCCAAGTGTAGGCAGGACGATCTATGAGACAAATGATGAGCTTACGCGTAATTTGCAACGAACATGTAGCCGAACACTGTGAACAGTAGTTCGACTGACCACTACTGGAGCGCATTACGTAATGTGGCATTCTCAGTTAACCCAGGCTAGTGAATGTTTCACTGCCAACCAAAGCTGAAGTTTCATGAGACCAGACACCAGCTCAAACGAATTCCCTCAACCTTTTTCAAGGATGGAAGTCAAATCCTAATTATTTAGGAAGACCTGAGTTAACAAACTCACCAGGGACGAATCGAATGATCGTCACTGAGCCGAAACTGTTTGCCGCTATTGTTTTTTACAGCGAGCGTAACGAACGAACAGAACATTACAGGGGTACTAATTTAAATTCGCCATAGTCGTGATGACGATTGCATCTTCACGCTTTGTCAAACACAAGAATACTACGACTCGTATGGAAGATGAGTAAGTTTCCTCCCAGACATCGGAGTGCCAGAGCTTTCAGGTCGTTTTCCATTCAAGCAAAATCTTAAAGACCGCTGTGATGGGTAGCACACATGGGTGTGTGGAACTGGACTCGGACGCAAGACTTGGAGTAGGCAGACGATGATGCCCTTCTTTGAGGTTTCACAGACAATTAAAGCACCCTCGTCTGATTAGGGCTTTCAGTTCGTCAGTTTGCTAGAGATTTTAGACCTGCCAAGTTCCTTATGTCAGAAGACTGACAAGAGTTCGTTCCCGAAGACACTCTCCATAGTGGGCTGCAGGAGGCTCATAAACCTTAGAAGTATTTGTGCTAATGAGATCACAAATCGTAGGCTTTATGCGCGGGAAGTGCGCGCCAACTTGCACCATCTGTGATGCCGGCAAGTGATTTTTTAAAAGGACTGATTGTATAAAACAACTGGGCCGGCAGTCTTACATGTTCGCGAAACCTAGCCAACTTGCGCACAAGTTTGCATAGCTTCCACCACCGGTCCTGCTGAAACGCTAGCGGCGTGTGGTATAAACGCTATGTTAGCAGTGACGAGGACCACCGGCGCGTCATCGGGACAACCATGGTCTACCACCACTGAACGTAACAGTACCGATTCAAGAGGTCACATGTGTCCCATATATGCCAACCTATCGTAACAGTGGGGGAGAATGGAAGCGGTAGTCTGATGATAAGTGTATAACCTAGGTTCGAGGCATGGAAGCCTTAACAACAGATAACGTTACAGTGGAATGGTTCCCGCTTAGGTCCAAAGGACAACCAGCACCTCGAGTTGACGATGCTGCCGGACACGGCGGAAAATCGTAGGCGATTGCGGTCACGTTGTCAGTATGTCATTTAAGCTTGAGTTCCCCAACGATTTATATTTTCCCATCTTTCCCTTTTTCACTATATTATTATGACGTTAACGCCAGAAGTTTGTAAACGTTAATGAGATAGACGTAAACGTATGTCAGTGAGCATCAAAGGTTGGAAAACAACTAAATTAGTCCATTGGCTAAGTGGTCAACAACCGTTGGAATTGCTTTGCACATGCATGAAGTTTGATTATAAAACCTCATTGTTTACAGATAGATGTACCAAACACCACTACAGAAGAGGTTATTTCAGAAGATACTAAGTGGAATCGAGCAGCAAACTGCTCTCGGGTCAAAAAAGATCACCACCACAGGTCGCCTATAAGTGTTGATGTTATATGTTCAGTCAGACAGCAAACGCGATCAATGAACCAGCGTCTTGATCGGAATCCAGACTGTTCGACACAAGCCTGCTTTCACACGGACTGAGTAGACGGACGATCTAGCGACCCAGTGGGTAACCTGGACGCGATAAGAACGACTGACATTTTCGTGGTTGCCAGTCTTCGGAACACCTGCTGGAAAATTGGAACCACCTAATATGCGTCGATTAGGTTATTAGCACAACTTTGCAAACTGACTGCTATCGGTTTGATAGCGAACTTAGGGCAATAACTTCGAGATGATGTGGAAAAACGTATGGGCTTGGGACCTAGTTGGATCTCGACAAATTGAGTTCATTTGCTGATTCCCCTTTTGGCGGTCCGGAACGTCAAACATGACCAATAAACCCGCGCAGTTTGTATGACTCGGTTTTGGCCGGCAGAACAGACCCATAAAATGCAGTCTACAGACTGGTTAGTAAGAAGCGAAATGATTTTCTTCAAATTTCCTCTCACTAGCAATAGGCAGACAGAAAACACAATCGTAGGAAGTTGGAATAGCGCCCACCTATTCCTAAACAAAGGCTCCATACATCTCTCGATTGTAAGAACGAGTGACATTCACGGTCCTTGTGCAGAAACTGATCCGCTTGTACTGGTCGTTGTCATGCCCGAAGTCTGGAGAGACCATGCGAAGGTTATTTGAAAGATGCACTAATGTGACAGAAACCCTGTGGTTGCACAGCCCATTCGGTACATACTTCAGCACGACTTGCCACGATAGCTAGTACGAATTCCCCCAGCGTTTGTTAGGTTTTGACGGCCAAAATGACATGGGAAAACTGTTAGTAAGTGCCGCCTGAAAACCGGTCATCATAGCTTCTTTGGTCGAATGCTAGTTAACTGATCTACATTCACGAGTGCATGATCTGTGAGCAGGTGATTATGTGGGTTACCACAATGCGGATACTCCGAAACACGCGGCAGTGTTTCACAATGTGAAACCAAATGTATATGGCCACTGTATGACCAACTTTTGCCCATAGCTGAGTTCCACACGGACATCTGCACATGTCACAATGCACTTTATGTTGTGGTTAGCGTAAATTTCACTTCTATATATCAAATACTCAAGCTCATAATGGGCGCGGTTGTGATATCACCAAGTCTCAAGAAGGTCGGACACCACTACCTGGCCCTACTGAACAACAGGTACACCGAAAGTTGAAAAGTAACCCACATGGCTCTCTAGCACTAGACTACGCTCCATAGCAATACTGGTATTCACCCGCTAGTTACCAACTTAATCTACAAGTTGACAAATTGATTTGAATTGTTACGCCCTATGTCAAATACATCTCAAAAGATTAGCTCCCGTATGGACCTAAAACAACTGATCAAACAGTTTGAACTCAATGAAAAAGAGCGTATCTGCTGACGAAGATATACTCAATCGTATAATTTCTGACGAGAGGATGAATGTTCTGTTGGGAAAAGGCACTTTTTCCCAAACATTCGCATTATTTGCAAGGGAAATGGATTTCTTCATTCCCCGGGAACTAGAAAGCTCGTGAGAATTCTGGAACGTCCAGGAAGCTACGCTCGCTTCTGATTGGTCCATTCGGCGACCTAGGCCCAAGGCCACCGCAAACCTATAAATACAGTTGCTGTAAATTGCAATTTTGCCTTCGGGCTGAGCAGCAAACAAAGCTCGTTTGAAGGCCGTCTTTTTCTTACTTGTTGGGGGGTTTTAAGTTGCGAGAGTTGCGTTCCAATATTTGAGCTCTGATTTTCGTACCGCTTTGCAATATCGTTGCGTTCGTTCGTGATAGAGATACTGCTCGTGGTCTTGCGTTTGCTATTGTCTTTCTCTATCAGGTGGGGTCGTAACATGTTGAATCTCAACAAATCTGCATAGAAGATTAGCCTGTTCTGACTTGTAGTGCAGTAACGTCAATTGCAAGTGCCCAGCAGCAGAATGAAATCTAAGAGACAACAGTGATACCACACCACTTAAGAACAACGCACCCATTTAAATAAAAACCATACAGTATGTGTAGTTTTTAAACATCAGAATAAATAAATAAATATGAGCAAAACGTATTGTCCTCTATGAATACCAACGTATCACAATGAGAAGAGAGTAATCAAAAATAGATATTGTCTGGTCTACGATAATGGTGGTCAGCTGGTACATATGTGTAATTGCAAAAGTTCAGCTGTTCCCCAAATAGAAAACGAATCAGTGGTTTCTCGATAAAAGGCTTCGATAGCACAAACAGACCGACAAAAATACAAATGAACAACATCACACGAATGTACAGTGTGGCAAAGCGATCTAATTCAAAAGCATCAGACGTGGATCGATCAGGTAATGTAAGTCCCCAGCTACGGACGCGAATAGGCTGAGCGGAGTTTGCAATGGCCATTGTGGAGGATAGTAAAACTCGTTAACCAAACAAAGCTGCACAAAATAAACGCAAGTCCTCTGAAAGGAAAAAAAAACAATTAACATACAGAAATACACTTGCACACACCCTATACGGTCAAGTAAAAGCAAAACGAGTAACCAGAAGAGAATTTTTACTCGGAAAATGCCAACACCAAAGTCAAAAGACACATCTAGAGTGACTTTGTAAAACGGGAGCCAGAGAATCCGTCGAGATTAATCGGACGGATCAAGACCCTCTATGCCGTGAGAAAAAATTGGTTGTCGCGGTGTACTGCTCCTCACTGATTATGGTGATGCACACAACACAACGCGAAATATCGGGCCATCTACGATAGTTCGGGATAATTTCCACGCAGATGTCTTAAAATTGGCCTGTGGAAAATAGGTGATGGCGAACCTGCGGCGTACTGCATCCCTACACAGTGAAAACGTACAAAGGTCGGTTTTGGTAGTTAAAAGTTTATCTGAAGTCAATGGAACTGGAGCGCACAATAAGGAAAGATGAGTCCGTGTGGCATGTGTTATGGGTATGTTGACGCAATATGTAGTGGTAATCACCGAGGACAAGTTAGGAAGTCCTTTCAGCTGCTTGTTAGACATATTAACAAGTACAAACCGGGAGATCCGTCTAAAGATCTTGAAGTCAGTATAAATTCCATGAACGATCAGATCGGGAAGTAAATCGACTTGTCAACTAAAAGCTCAATGTGTCCCACGAAGTCTATTCCAATAATGAGAAGGGGAACGTCGGTACTGATGAAATTCCAAGTAGGTAAATGAAATAGGTTTAAATCAATGGTTGTCGCCTTAATAATGAAGTCCGCATTCCTGTACTGTTCGCAGCTCTAGGTGCTACTCACCGTAGTCTAGTGAGTAACTTTGTAATGAGGAATGGAACCTCTGCGATCGCTTTTCCAGTATAGACACGATAATCGGTACCACCAACCCCATCCTTAGCAGAGAAAACTGACCTTTAATAACATCACCATCGGGCGAGGACACCAATACCTGTTAGTCCCGGCTTTTATCACCTGCATGTTGTCCAGACATTTACACAGCTGGATATATGCTAGCCTCTATACCCAACTTGTGATGATACCAACGATACAACTTGGAGCTATCGGTAGACCCCCTCTTGTTGTTTGACTGTTGCCGGCAAAAACTTAAAAACGATTATTCGGCTTGTGGCTTATTTGAGACCATTTGGGCCCTGTGCTTTGGAGTTTAGACATAACATACGGCATAAAATCTGTGTGATCTACCTTAGAGAGTGCACTGAAGCCGTTGGTGAGGCATGACACTGATTTTGGTTCGTCCGCCACTTTTGTTAATCTTAAGACGGTACTGGGAGAAACTGTACGTTTCTAGGAAGACCTTGAAGTCAACGCTCGCCAAAAATAAGTAGTCTATCTGTATGTTTCCTATAAGTCGATGTACGTGACAAAGAAGATTTGATGACTTTTGAACGCCTGATGCTAACTTCAGCAGTAAACACTTGAATCCATTTTACTCTGAAGAACCTACGCGGGTCAAAATAACGGATTTAAATGTCATACGAATCCAAAAAGAGTGATTTACTAACAGTCATGACACCTTCCAGCAAAATCCGTGAAAAGGCCATCAGGTGGTAAAATTTAGTAACCTGTGACGTAGCATAACAGTTGAGAAGGAGATTCGACCACAATGAGCCAGGTTTTCAAACTGTTCCCCGAAAATTATAGATAACTGGAAACTAATCGAGCTGATGGCTGATGAATCGGAACCTATCACGACAATACAAATAGAAAAACGAACAACCGGTATGAGAGTAAAAATAAACAGGCAGCACAATGTGCAGCAGGCTCACGAGCCCACAATACAATAAGACGGAATAACGACGTTGCTTTCAAGAGTGGTTGTCTTTGATATATGGAAGCGATTTCAACAGAGACAAACTGGAAGACAACAAATGGTATGTCTGAATTACTTTGAGGTATAAATTATAGTTAATCCCAGCCTACTCTGGGAACGATGGCAACAATAAACAGACAAACAACAGATGAGCAAATATGAAGAAAATCTAGCGGAGTGCCACTCTTCAAAAACCGAACTGACAGGGATACTCATCTCATGTACTCGCGGAAGCTCAACGGTGTTCAAAATAGAAAAAGAACAACTTCTGCTAGCGGTCAAACATGCCGTAAATGTGGGCAAAATATGCTTGCTGGGAGATAATGCATTGGAAGTTGTTGGAAACTTCAGCAAGCTCCTGAGGGATGGATCATTTAGGTAAACTGTTAGTTCTACATTCTGGGTTAAAAACGGTGAAGGACAAATTAGATGAAGGATTGACCTAGTTTGGCCAACCTTAGCTTTGGTAAAGGCCGACAGACGATCCCCATAGCCTGGCAATTGAATCACCGTTGATAAAAAGTACTCACGCGAATACCAAGATCATAAGCGAAGTCAGGGGTGCCAAACCTCCTGACAAGTGTTGCACAGCTGTGAGAAAAATACACCTTTCGAATTCGGTCCAGAAAGCTGACCAGGTGAGATGAACAAGGGCTAAACATGTGAAGACCTAGGGAACTGCTGGAGTAATATGAGGACTAATTTACTAACACTGGTGGCATACTTCGTCCCACTCTACAGACTAAAGCGACGCGGTACTCTTCTATGGTGGAGCGACGGGGCTAAACAAGTCCATGCTCTAAAACGAAAAGCCTTGATAAGACTCGAGTCCACAAGCCATATTCAGCACCCGGGATACGAAGCGGTACAACTGAGTGCCAACAAGGAGTAATATAACTATGTACAGTCGAAAGCTCCCGTCCATGTCGCTGTCAGAAACATAAGGGATAATCAGAGAAAGTGCGAGAATGAATTTAGAAAAAGCTTCCTTTGTACTTTAATAAGATGTACATCATACAATGACAGACCAATTAGCGTCGAAATAGTGCGCGATCTGCCGTAGATAACAGATGTAACGATTACAACGACAGAAGTGCAAAACCGGAGCAGTATCTAACACCAATAAGAGCTGAGTAGAATAATATTCCTCCGGCAACTCTGAAGTCTCTGGCTAATTTGCTGGATTCTTCTCCAGCCAAGTTATCAACAAATCAGCCGAAGAGGCTAGGCCACCAGGGTTTTGGAAAGTGGTAGCAGCGACTACTTCAACCTACAAGGTGAGAACAGAGAGGATGCGCCAGTTTACAAGCCAGTCAGCCTTACGCCTATAATTTTAGACCATGAAAAGGATCTGCAAGAACAAGAGTACATGCCGCGCTGCAATCCACGGACTATTAACAGTCCAACACCATGCATCTATAAGAAAAACGTTGTGCTTAATCAATCCAATTTGCCTCCTGGAAGAACCCACTAGATGATTGGGCCTCAAGTAAGCGGTCGATTCCGTAAAGCAGTGAGTACTGAAAATGAAGCTGGAAGCATTAAGGCCTCAACAAATTCTTTTGCGTTAGTTAAAGCCTCCCTGCCAAACAGGAGATTCCATTTCCAGGTGAAAGGTGCACACTCAAGCTCTAGTCCAGCAATAGGCAGGGTTCCCTCGGGGTCGCCGTTATTCATCGTATAACTCAGCGACTTCGCTAAGGACCTGAACTACCTTGGCTATACGTTTACGGATGACGTGAAGTAAGAGGGGTGCTCAAAGGAGGATAGCGTATAAAACGAATTCGATACAGTCCATCGCTGAACAACCCAGTGGGAATTCCCTCAGGACAAAAATGTAAGCAGCTACTTTCGGATTGCAATTCAGCAGCACCACAATTGACAAACAAGTGAAATTCGAAAGGGTGCTGAGAATGAAGGACACAGGAATCCAAAAGAGTGAACATTTTGGGGCTACTAATCAATGCAGTGGTAACATACAAGGCAAACAGGGTCTTATGTCGGCTAACAATGAAGTTCGCACTCATGGAGACAGAAGTGTTGTATTGGTGTCTGTGCATCTCCAATCTATTCCGTTACTTTGACGTGATGGTCAGGCTTGTACATTACATCGATTCGGATGGTTGTGCCGATTAGCGTTCAAGTCCTTTCACACAGAATTATGTCAAACACGCCAAAAGAGAACACTCAGACAAGCAGTTGCACTCATACAGTTGAATGTTGCACAACTGACCGTGTAAGATTGCTTAGGTAATGAGGCATGATCTTATGAGAATACAGCAAATCACTTTTATAATTGCGGTATTGATGCTTTCCGAATCAGGAAGAAAGCAGATAGGAAAGGTACTCACAAACAAAGAGCACAACGATTGTCTGTGGCCGCCAGCGTATTATCCAGTACGGTCGAACATCCGGTATGCCCCAAAAGCCTGATGTAGCTTGGAATACATTCACTATACGCAGCCGTGATCAGAATCAGATATTAATAACTTAGTCAGTGCCATCGGGTTAGGCAAGCCCCTTACTGCCAGGCGAGTCACAATCAGGAGGCATTAGCTCCATGTGAGACCTCTCACGAAAGCCCTGTATCCCGTTGTCTCGCAGGTCAGCGGCATAAACGACTGGAAAGTATCAGAAGTTATCGCTTCCCAACAAACTGATATTATTTATCCATTACCACTTTCGCCTTTTATTTTGACCTCCAATTCTTCTACCTTCCTTGTATCCCCAGGTAGTGGTTTTCTAAAATTGGTAAACATCGGCGTCTCTAACGCTCACATTCTGCTATAGGTCGATCAGCAAGGTGTTCTGGACAGCATTCTGCAGAATATGTGTAGTGCATCAGGGTCTTCAATCCACCATTCCAGTGCCGTTATTCACTTGAGCTCACCTCTAGATGGTTGTCGTTCCGAGCGCCTCTCTCTCAATATCTCCGGCGACACCGAAGCTAGAGCGGCAATCGCA
This sequence comes from Paragonimus skrjabini miyazakii, assembly GCA_014338405.1. Lineage (NCBI taxonomy): Eukaryota > Metazoa > Platyhelminthes > Trematoda > Plagiorchiida > Troglotrematidae > Paragonimus > Paragonimus skrjabini miyazakii. The sequence goes on from JTDE01000593.1 coordinate 185,740, forward strand.
CTGGGTTCCACAGCAGAGCAATGTTGGCTAGACTGGATCTCAGTAAGTAGTTTCATGTGCGTTGTCAGACTTAATAGATCGGTAAAAATCTGTCATCGCAAATGGTCATATCAGCGTACGCTCAAAGGGATAGTTGTTCGGATGCCATCAAAAATGTACCCCACGGCTCTCTCTCGTCCACTTTTTGAAGCATCCTACTGACTGGCGAGTTTAATTTCAAATTTGGTTAGGCACAACTCACCGACTGCGGTGACAGACTACTGTGCGCACCTCACGGTCTCTTTATTTTCAGTACTGCAATCAACACAAGACCAGACACAGTAAAACGCCGTCAACACCGTGACGCGAAACCGTTTGGGTAACATTTGCCCCCTGGTGGACCTAACGGACAGAGTGGTTACATAACAACCACCTGAATACAATGACCACTTCCGACCTCATCTGCTACTGGCTGCAACAACCAGAAAGAAGGTCCACAGTCTGTAACTTAAATCAGGTTGAATTGGACGGCCCGTGAAACCATTTTAACTCACTTCTTCCTGATTGTTATTCTATAGATTGGAACTATATTGCATTTCAAGACGTAATTCGAAGGACAGACGATTCATTCGTACCTCGTAAACTGTGTACTGTCCCTTTTCGCTTACCTCTTCGGCGTAAAACACGTCGTCTTCTTGACGACCATTCCCATTTGTTCACAAAGGGCGAATTTGCATGCAATCCAGATGACCTGAAGGCTTTCCGTGCTGTTCGGAATAGATGCAAACAAGAAATCCGTGAATATGCCGAACTTGTAAAATGACAGATTCTACCGAGGGCTTGCACGGTCTGAGAGTGAGCATAAATGGTACAAAAAAAACTTTTCATGTTAACACTGATTGTTGATTGAAAAAAAAATTTTCAGCCATTTCACAGCGACTCATCATCATCATCATCATAGACAGCAATACATCAGCGGTTCACACCGACGCTTAACTACCACACAACCACGAAGGAAAAAAAGAAAAGCCTATATGAGAAGAGCGTGAAAAACCAAGCGGAGGGGAATGCATCTAACTAACTAAAAACAACTACGTCTATATTCAAACATACAACATCAAGGCTCCTACACCTTGCAAACAAACAACCGAGCTGTAAGTGAAAGTAAGGCATCATCAGCAAAACAGCTTCCTTCCGGCTTTCACTGCCCCGCGTCATTAAGTGCACTCCCTTCACAGACAACTCGGACAAACAACGATAACATTCACGCCACTGAGCTCGGTTAGCCGCCATCTCACCTAACATCTCAAGCCACTGACTCTGTGAGCCGCGAGGGCTCCAGCCTGGTGGATGAACCCGATCTACAGTATCCAACCCCTTCGTGAACGATTTCATTTGTCTACGCCAGGTCATCACCTGTCCATCTCGCACCTCGCGCCAATCGACCGCAGCGTCGGCTAACAGTGTTCGGTGTGGCAAACGCCTAGCTGACATTCTTAGTACATGACCTAACCATCTAAGTCTGTGCAAATGTAGTGACTGAACAAAAGAACTCGTTTGACAATCAATGCCAGACACCCGCTTCTTAACCTCCTTGTTGCTCACTCGTTGGTGCCACCCGATACTAGCGGCTGAACGCAGACATCGGTGGTCAAATACCTGAAGACGGTTCACGTCTTCTACCCCGAGGGGCCATGTTTTGCTGCCGTATAGTAATACAGCCCTGACTGCTGTCTGATACACGCGACTCTTAAGTTTCAGGGAAGTACCTCTCTGTCGCCATAGGTGTCTCAGATTAGTGAACACCGTCCTAGCCTTAGAAATACGCGCCTCTATTTCATTCCCTGCACCTCCACCGCCACCGCTGATGCAGCTTCCCAGGTATACAAATCGGTCAACAACCTCCAGGACTTCACTATCTAACATTAAATCTATGTAATCACAGCAATCTTGCAAAAGCACTTTGAATTTCGAGGCCGCAAAGCGCATTCCGAAGTACGTAGCGGAACGGGAAATTGCGTTCAGCGTTATTGGTGCCCCTTGTATGTTGTCAAATAGCAAAACCTTGTCGTCAGCATAATCTACCTCAGCCAGTCGGTCACCAGGTAGGAGGTCCACACCAGCATATTGTGACTGCCGGAGACAATCCATCATTAGTTTGTTCATGACGAAATTAAACAAAAATTGTGAAGGGGGACAGCCTTGACGAACGCCGCTTCTGGTGCTGAAACTGTCAGATTATTCACCGCAAACCCTAACCTGAGGCGAAATATGGGAGTAAAGCGCCGACAGTATGTTCACATACTTGGTCGGTACACCCCTGCGTTTAAGCGACTCCAAAAGTGTAGATCAATCCACCAAATCGAATGCACATTTATAGTCGAGAAATACGGCAATTGTTGGCCGGCGGTATACATGACGCTGCCCCAAAATTCGACGAAGGATAACATTATGATCTATACATCCCCGGCCAGGACGAAACCCTGTCCGTTCTTCTCTGATGTTTAACTCCCGAACTGCAATGAGTCGACGAAGTATAATGGAAGCCAGAACCCTAGAAATGACTGGGGTCAGACTAATTCCCCTATGGTTTTCACAAGAGCTCCTGATACCCTTTTTGAATATAGGAGCTGTTATTGCGTGACCCCAGCACGGAGGGATGGTTTCCGTCGACCACACAAGTTGAAACAGCTGAGTCAAGGCCTCAACTAACACCTCTCCAACTTCTTTAAAAAGTGCCGGCATGAGATCATCTGAACCAGCAGCCTTAATACGATTGAGAGCCGAGATGCAGCTTTCTCAGCTGGTTTGGTACTTATGCTTTATGGATGGTAAAGCCAGTTTCTCAATAGCTAATCGTTGCTGTCGATGGGGTCGTTGTTCAGCAAAAGTAAGAACAAAACGCCAACGTTCTAACGCATGATCTGAATCCAGGTATGTGCTCCAATAAGAACGACAGTGTTGAATGGAACCATGCCACCTACAACTAACAGCTATGTGGTCTATCTGAGACCAAGCCTGATTCAGAGAAGGCGGGCACTAAGTATAATATTAACGTGCACGATGCCTAAAAATAGTGCTAGCTAAAAATAGCTTATGCTCAGCGCGCAGCTGCAGCAATCGCCCACCATTATTTGACCAATGTGACGCTATCCCAAATCTACCACCTATCATCATCATCACAGCAGCCATGAGCCTAACCAAAAGGTACTATGGCTCGGACCGCCGCTCACTTCAACAGTGACGTGGAATATCCTGGAAGAAAAAGCTACTAAGAGGTTTAAAAATTTATGAAAGAAGACTAACCGGAAGAACTAGAAATGGTATGGATGCAGGTACGCCATCGACTGTGACACACCGCCATCCCGGATAACGTCTCTAACCGGCGGTTTGAGTGATCACGAGGACCCCAGCCAGGCAGGCGACACCTACCCACTCTGCTCAATGGAGCAGTCTTCATATTTCGTGACCACGTTGGTGCTCGACCACCATGTGGTTTCACCCAACTGTTGGTGGTCTCAGTATATAGTGTTCGGTACGGTAAACGCTCAGCTGGCATACGAAGTGGGTGACCCAACCATCGCAAACTATGCACCGTGAGAGTTGACCAACTGGTCGCGCATCTCGAGCGTTCCGGAATATGCGTCGGCGAACTGCCGCATTGCTTATGCGATCAGTTCAGTTAATGTGGACTAACTGGCGGAGACAACGATGGTCAAACACCGCAAGCTTACTGACATCTTCCTTGCGAACAGGCCACGTTTCCGAACCATACAGCAAAACAGAACGTACACAGGCATTATATATCCTTCCTTTCAGCGACAATTTAACGTCTTTTCGACGCCAGAGATGACGCAGTTTGGCAAACGCAACTCGTGTCTTTGCTATCGTCGTTGATATCCCATAGGCAATATTACAACCTGACGAGATAATACTACCCAAGTAAGTGAAACTGTTCACAGTCTCAAGCGGGTTACCTGCAATAAAGTAGGAGTGGAAATGCCCCAGTCTTGAAGCAACATTGCACTTTGAAGGTGTGAAGCGTATTCCATACAAACCAGCCCGGTCACTCGCCTTGTCCAGCATGGTATGCACGTCTTCGGCAGAGGGGCTAAGTAAGGCGAGGTAGTCCGCGTACTCCAAATCGGTCAATCTAGCGTCAGGAAGAAGCTCAACACCAGGCCCAATGTACTCCTCAAGCGCACCCTTCAGAATGTCTTCCATGACAAGAGTGAACTGGAAGAGGGAAATCAGACACACCTGACGAACACCGGTTGTCTTGGCCTCAGAAAACAATTATTGCCCGAAGGCACATGAAAAGCAGAAGACATTCGGGGTAAAATAGTAGGAGGAAGTTGTGTTGGATGAATAGTGTCACTGTCGGGGGAACGATAACTTCTAATACTTCTCGGTCATTTATACTGTGGAAGGGGGTTGACTTGAGGGAGCCCAATCCGAGTCTCTGACTCGGAAGTCTGACCTGCGAGACAACAGGATACAGGGTTTTCTTGGGGGACCCTACCCGGAGCCAATGACTCAAGAGTCTGACTCACTTGGCAGTAAGGGGCTTGCCTAGCCCGAGGGCGCAGTGAATAAGACAATGATGTCTCGTTCTGATCACTGCCGCGCGCGGTGGATGCACTCGAAGCGATATCGGGCTTTTGCGAGATATCGGATGTTTCTCGACCGTATTGGATAGTACGCCGACGGTCACGGTCAACCGTTGGGAGATCGGAGTGCTCTTAGTTTGAGGACACTTTTTCTGACCCCTTTCTTCCTGATACGGAAGACAGCAGTGCCACAACTATAAAAATAGTTCTGCTGTATGCCCATAGGATCGTGTCTCACTGCCTAAGCACTCCCACGCGGTCAGCAGTGCGACATACAATCCTATGAGTGTAACTGTTTTTCGTCTGACTGCTCCCTTTTTGCCTCTCTGACAAGGTTGCACCTGGAAGGACCGGAGTCCTAGTCAGCATAGTCCATCGGATCAAAACAGTATACAAGCCCGACCACCTCGTCAAGGTGGCAGCACAGGTCGGGAATCTACCATTTAAACCCAAAAAGAGATTCGGCCTCACCAAGGCGGCCGACCTGAGCATTCATATCTCCGGCCAGAATGACTTAATCAGATCCACGTGTCGACCAAAGGACAGCAGCCAGATCCGAGTAGAATACGTCACTGACGCCGACGTCATTACAGTCAGTAGGAGCGTAAGCAGACACTGAATAAATTTCTGGAAGTACTGCGTCTAGGGCTGACCTTAACAGAACCTGCCAAGCGAAAAGCACAGTCGACTGTTAACAGGAACCAATCTATCAATGCAGCTGCGGCCGTCGAGCTAAGAACTACACCTACTCCAGCCTGACCTGTAACAGCGGCTGTGGCGTCACCCAAAGTGTATAACCAGTATCGGGTAGACAATGTGGGTGCTGTTAGTTCCATACGTTGACTACTGTCCTGGATTCTAGTTTCCGAGATACAGCAGACATCGACATGCAACGAGTCTAACGTTCGTGCAAGAGCAGCCTGTTGACCTATCTGTTTTAGAGTGCGAACGTTGAAGGCACCTATATTAATTCGCTTTCTATGACTAAGCAAGGGACGAGGGAGGCCTAAAGCTAAATGGCAAGAGACGGAACTTACCGACTCAGTGTTACCACGGTTAACTACATCTTTTGTGGGACCTGTGGAGTAACTATCAGAAATGGAGGTCGGGAGGGGCCTGAGAACTAAAGTGGATAGGACAGTGGGGGAGGGGTCAGCAGTAGCATGTTTTCGCCTATCCACCCTGCTGTATGCAGCAGACAGGGCGACTCAGTTTATACTGCGGGACGGTTGATGCAGTATGGAATTACTTGTGTTATGATTATTCATGGTTATGTGTTGGCTGAGGTATTACCAGGGGGGGCAGACCTAGAGAGGAGAACGATTAGGGTACTCAATCAAAGACTCTGGCTAAAAGGCCAATACCGCAAAGCAGCGGGTGGATGGCAATGTACCGGAACTGGTACGTGTTCCGGAGAAAGATGCCACGCTTCTTCTAACCCCCAACCTGGAGAACCAGGCGACTGGTTCGTCAGACCTCTACCGATTGGCCTGCCCGGTATGAGTGACTGTCGGTGTGGTGGCCACACCGTCCAGTTTAGCCCAATAGGCCATCGAGATGCACAAGCCGTCACAACACGTCAAGGTTCAGTCTCGTTGTGACAGCGACTGTCCGACACCCCGGTAGTTGGGCCGTTCCTCAAGGAGTAATGCTTAGTGGTTGATGATATTGGGCCGTCAAAGTGACACCTCAATCTACCTCTAGCAAACTTACGATAACCGCTACTTGCTGCTGAATTCTACGTATTAGACGCTGAACACCTGTTGTTCAAGGTAAATTCACATGGTACGACAGGTTTGAACATGTTCACTCCAGGACCCGCGACAAAAGCGATAGCTACCTTGGCTAAATTCCTTCATAAGCTGTTCAATATACACAATAGGATTTTTCGAGAATGAGAGTCAAGTAATGCTTTGAAGCGATCGCTAGAAGTGCTACTGACGACCTCAGCAGGAAGACTATTCCTGAAGTTAACAACCCTGTAGGAGAATAAACTGCTGCCTACGGAATGTCCGAGGACGAAACTTGAAAAGCTTCCTGTTATGTCTTCACCAACCGTCATCATCAGCCATGATAAAGTACTGTTCAACGACACCTGCCATAAATAGGAAGTGTTTAAGAGTCGTCGAAATTCAAGTGGGTATAGATCAAGAATTTCGAGTTGAAACACGTAAGCGACACTACTTAGGCCTGTGACTAGTTTGGTAGTGTTGTAAACCCTCCTAAACGATACGCTGCTTCGTCTTTGCTGTCGTAATGCCCTTGGCAGGATTCGGATTTTCCTCCCGTTAATAATTCACGCGAAAACCTAGGTCCCAAAAAGTACTGCGACTGCCCACGTATTCGCTCCCAAGACAAGCCCAAAAGTCGCTTAGAAAGGAAACCGCTTTGTCCCGCCCCAAAACGTGTGCGGCAAATACGAAAAGTACTAAGTATGTATAGGGCGCGTAATGACCACACATTCCCAAGACAACAGATAGAACAGTTGCCGAAAAAAAGAGTTAGGGTCATTAATGCGCATAGCGGCATAAAAAGTCTCGACCGCTTTGAACAGTTCCGCTAAGTAGGACTGAGTCAGTCGTTTTTCTCTCTCACGACGGAGGCGGGATGGGACGGTAACAGGGTGGACGCCCTAACAGGTAGCCACACGCTGGACACGCTCAACAGCCAGTGTATTTTTCTTTGGGCCGGTATACACGACCTGATTAGCGTACTCGAGGAGCGATCTTATATAAACCCCGTAAACCGTTTGGAACGCTTTCTTTTCTATGCGGGGGAAAGTGCGCTTAATCATCTTAAGAGTGGCAAACCCTTTACTTGTCGTCATCTCATGGTGATGCGCAAAAGATAAGTTAAACGACAACCAGAGGCCC